>OZ025212.1:7020608-7268108 GCA_964019055.1 Anthopleura xanthogrammica | reverse complement strand
GTGCGGGAACTAGCACGTGCATTTACGCATGATAGATTTTATTCTGATCACTGATTCTACCAGTGGCTGTGGGCTCCCTGTGATTACAGGTACATTCTTATCCCGTACGTTATCCAACCCATCATGCAAAAAGCCTTTTATCAGAACATTTCATATCATCATTCAAGTATAAATCTACTTACTCGTTACGAATGAACGGGTTGCCATTCGACCTTCACCTTTGGCTGTAAAACCGGCGATTTGTAGGTAATATCTCATTGCAGGAATAAGATTCGCCAGCACTATGTAAAGATGATTACTTGCTGTTGTAATCATGGTCCTTTTGTTGCGTGTATAATCATGATAGTACACGTTATATCCGAGGAGATTTCCGTGCACATACTCTCGAGGGATTGCATTCCACTTGATATGAACATAGCGGAAGTTGATGAATGTTATTTTTATGTTTCGTGGAGCACGGTCTGGGACTGTGAAAACAAGCAGTTCAAACAGGTAAATTTATTTATTCTACATTTATTTATCGGATATTCAGTTGAAAAAAATGCAAAACACTACCAACAACTCCTTTCACCAAACCAAACCAAACCAAACCAAACCAAACCAAACCAAACCAAACCAAACCAAACCAAACCAAACCAAACCAAACCAAACCAAACCAAACCAAACCAAACCAAACCAAACCAAACCAAACCAAACCAAACCAAACCAAACCAAACCAAACCAAACCAAACCAAACCAAACCAAACCAAACCAAACCAAATTAAAAACAGCAGCAACAACAAAGTAACAACAACAGCAACCACAACAATAGCCCGGGAAGGGGAGGGGGGGACTCCGGCCGGAAAAGGGCGGGGTTGCTGGTCGGAAATTTAAAAAAATGACCCCTAAAAGATACCCGAGTCCTACAAAGGTGGGCGTGGCAACAAGATATTTTTACCCCTAAGAGATACCAGCTAAAATTGGACAAATTTATAGTTATTTTGTATTTTTAATAGTCCCAAAGACGTAAACTTCGAACACCTTCTGCTTGTAAAGTTTTTGAAAGCATTTTCCCAGTGAGTGTTAATTGACACAAGTTCGGGATGCTAATGGAATTTCAATGTATTCGATGAGTGAGTTACACGTTTATAATTGGACATAATTATACGATTAAAGTCAATTAAAACTGTGTTTGCTGCTATTATTCTTATCTAATATCTTATTATATTTAAAAATACCCTAAAAGATACCAGCTTTGACTTCGGGGGCCCGAAAAGCTTTTAGACACCCTAAAGGATACCAAACCCCTGATTTTGACCCCTAAAAAGATACGACGAGCACCCCCGCCCTACGATATAAGGGAATCCCCCCCCCCCCGGAACAATAGCTACAGCAGCAGCAACAGCAACAACACTAAATATAACAACAGCGACAATTAACAACAAAAAACTATTAATAGCAACAGAAGCAAAAACCGCTACAGCTGTGTGCATGAGCAAGAGTAATTGCTACGTAGCTTACATACCTCCTTCCAGTGTCTGTACATCAATGGGTTTACCCACGTACATACGAATAGTCCCGGTGTTAATCTCTCTCAGATAAGCAAAAACTTTAACTTTGTAGTGAGTGTATCCTACCAGATTATTGATGACTATTGCGCTAGAGTTTTTGTCAGCGATGGAGTAAAAGAGAGCACCGGGTTGTCCCTTTGCTTCTTGTGTTATTAAATATGCAAAAAGTTTAAGATTCATGTTGGTATTATTGAATGCTGACCAACGGACTTGGATGGAGTATGAACTAGAACTTCTTGCTGAGGTATTCCAATTATCTCTCAAAGAGGCTGAATAAATATCAAAGAATTATTATTAGTTAAGAGGAAATGTCACCTCAGCAAAAGCTAAATGCTAGGTTTTCGTTTCCTCAATTCAAGTATTGCTAAATGTGACTCTCTCTCCCCTCCCCTCTCTCCCCAAAAAGCTCACCACTAAAACTCAAAATGCTTTCAATTCCCAAAAATTGCTCCCCAAAATGCTCCCCAAAAAATGCTCCACAAAAAGTTATCACCGAAAAATACTTCCCAAAATGCTTCCCAAAAAGTTATCACCAAACAATGCTCCCCAAAATCCTCCCCAAAAAATGCTTCCCCAAAATGGCTTTCAAAAGTGCTGCCCATAATGTTCCATTTTTACAATACATAACAATAAGTTCATTTTAGCACTACTCACGTTGTGCGTCATCCAGTACCAGATAAAACATGCGAAAGCCTTTTGTATATCTACCGCTAGTAAATGACGAATAAAAAACGATTTTTGATGGAGTTTTGCTGAAACGATAACTAAATCTTGGTCTCTTTCGTTTTTGGACGAATAATAGCTGTTTTCCATCACGATCGGTCATTTTAAGATTGCTGACACTGCAAAAGATTAATATTAAGGATAAAATGAACACAAGGAGTTTAGTGGCAGTGCATTCGCCTACCACTTTGCGGGTTCGATCCCTGGACTTGGAATCAAATGTGAATAGTTTGTTAGGTCTCTCCCTTGATTCCAGGGGTTTTCTCCGGTTTTCCTCTGTGTGCAAAACCTAACAAGCTAAATTCCAATTTGTCAATTGCAACTTCATCACAAAGATCGCGCTTCATTTCGATAATTTAGTGTTATGAAATGATGTAGAAAAACCAGCAACTACGGGATCGCGAGTTCAACTAGGGAAAAACAGTGCATTTTTTGTGGACATCAACATTACTAAAACATACCCTCCGTCATAGCGATGCAAATCGATGTCTTCAAAATACACCACTACACGCGCTCCCGGCACGGAAGGTCTGATTGTCCACACATAGTGGGCTTGTTCCATGTATCTTGGGTATCCTGGACTTGTTATTACTCCAAACCCTGATGTAATATTTAACTTTTTCACTAAGAAAATAAAGGAGTTGATATATTGTTTATTGAGTGTTAGGTAATTCCATGTTTGGATTGATGTCAAACTTGGATAATGTATCAAAAGTCGGGTTGGCTAGCATAACCTTGAAAATTGAGAAATACGGCATTTGACATCGTAATCGAAGATCGAGGATCGATGACAACATGGTCGTCATGCCGCGCATGCGCTTCGGGTAGGAACTGATGAAACAAGCACAAAGTCTTAGCACTACCCTACTTCAGAATCCACTCCCACCCAGTTTCGTCTACTTGGATAGTTGCTATTGAGCAATTTCATCTCATGACTGTGCAACGGCACGACACGTTTAGGGTACGCAATCAATGTTCAGCCAATCAGACTGCTCGAACATGGCGCCTATTTTCACTATTCGGTATAGTATTTTTTTCGCAGTCAATTTTTTTTACTTATGATTCATACCATTTGAATATCCACATACAACACCGGCATTATAGTTATACCGGCACCAATACGGTATATTCCCCCATACTCCGTGAGGACAGTCTATCAGAGAACTTTCACTTCCCAGACATCGTACATCGCTAATCCAGAATTGTCGTTGGCTAACATTAAAGTGTGCTGTGTGGGTTATTGCATATGTTGCAGGAGGCAACCCAAGGGAACGGCAGGCAACTTTTGCATCGTTCATATCCCAGTTGCCTGCACATATCCTCCCCCATTTGTCATTGTAGTACACTTGAATTACGCCTTCATTGGCATGCTTTCCTCCAACAAGATGCCAAGAGGCTGTGATGATAAAAAGTGAAAATTGTTCTACTTTTCGAATCAAGATCAGTTGATTTACTCGTATGATTAAATTAGATTACGCACTATTAAAAAAAGAATATGTTCAGGATTTGAATCCAATGAAGAATTGAGTTGAATACAGTTATTTAAAAAAAAGGTGGTGAAGGTTTTGTTGCATGTTGCATGTTGCATCATGCTGCATATTGCATGTTTCTTATCAAGCTTGTTATAATCATATGTGAATAATGTCATCACAGAAGAAAATATGCTAATAAAACCTACAGACAAAGTTTAGAAAAATTGGATTCACATCTCCCATAGTGCATTTTGGGCTTGGTATGCAACATGCAATACAACCTTCACCAACCTTTTTTGAAATTGCTGTGTATCAAAAAATGTAGTTTCTGACGGCATAGCGACGGAGGAGTCAGAAACTGATATTCTGCCGGCACGGTCAGGGATCTGGGCATGAGCAGAGGCTCATGGGTAGGTGTATATAAGATAGGGTGTGAATGCTGAATAATCACTCTAGGCCATTCAGGCTCGCAATATCTACAGTTGCTTTTTACAGTTGCTTTGTTTTTTGACGGTTTCTTAGTTCTTTTAGTTATACCGCATATCCTTAATATCTTTCGTACTATTTAGAGATTTATTTGAATAGATATTCTTATTGCTAGTTCTGTTGCCCTCGCAGAGCTTTAGTTGGTTGTCTGGATTTCTGCATTAGGTCGGGGAATACGTTTCCGCAGTTTCCACGTTTTTTTTGGCCACATCTCCAGGGTGGTTTTTTACGTGGTTTAGCGGTTTTTCGTATCTGGCAGTTTACAGCAACCAGGTTTTGTTTGTATATATATTGCTTGTGCAGCACTATCCTGGCTGGCGAATGATCCTAATATTAAACAATTTAATTACGAAGTTCTTGTCAGTGTAGTCAGAATAGGTTATTTGCATAAGGCAGTATCCGAGCAACAGCTGCGGCAGCTTAGCACCTAATCTCCCATTGATTTATTTCAAGCTAAGGGGAATACACCACTTAATTTCCATACATCGGTTTACTGGCCAAACACAGCATTCAGGCAAGGTTGAACGGTTCAAATTTGAATAATTCTTTGAAACAAACCTAGAGCCTCGACTGAATGCTTTGTGTTTGGCCAGTGAACCGTTGTATGGAAAGTGGTGAGTTAAATGAGAATATCACATGGAAACTAACCTTTTTTTGTCTTTTTAAGGTGTACACAGCTATACTTTACTGGACTAACGGTTGATGGATTAAAACCAATCAATTGTATCGAATACAATGTCTCTGGTAGCAGATGCGTGATTCTCACTGATGTGCCGTTCGTTACCATGGTGAAATTTTGAATATCTTTTCCTGTAGCATTATACAAGACCAAATAACTGAAATTGTTGAGATTCGTTAAAGGATTCCAGGATATGTTGAGGGTTCCTACCCCGGCCGAGACTTGGACATGCCACTGGGAAAGGCACGAATCTAAGGAAACAAACAATAGAGGGTCAATAATATTTATACATCACTAACTTTGAAAATGACATCCACATTCAATAACATTTCAACTTTTAAATTCTCTGTTCCTCAGGGCTATTAGCCTCGATTTTGGGTAGATTTTTAAGGTAATTCTGTCTGCCGTCTACCTATTCTCTCAGCTAATCCTGAGCAGAAACGTCACTTACCTTTATCTCCCAGGTTACTGAAGATAAAATACCGTAAACGAAATCCCTTATTATAACGTCCATCAATAATATGCCTCAAGGTGAATAACGAGTGAAAACGCACCATCCATGGATCTTTTAATATCCATCCTGACCTAGGCTTTCTGTTCGCATTCTTGATGTTAATTACTGTGACTTTTTTTGAGTCCTTGACGCTGAGTTCACTCACCCTATACACGACACCAGCAAGAGGTATTAATATAACAATGAAACTTGTTTGCGAATCCAAGGTACGTGGTATAGCAATAGTGCGGCACTCGCTAATCACTTCAAATTTATCGATACCCTGAAACAACCTTTGAGCTGATCAAAGTCAGAGCACGACTAACTCACAATTCGATCCCTTAAACAACCTCTGGGATAATCTAAGTCACGGCACGGCTAACTCACAGTTCCAACCCTGAAACAACCTCTGGGCTGATCTAAGTCAGGGCACACGGCTAACTCACAGACCGAATTGAAAAAATTCAGAGGCGCAAGTTCGCGTTTTGGGGTATTTTTAAACTAGGCATCATAGAAGATTGGAGGTTAATATATTATATCTCTGCATTTTTGACTTGAGCGCTCAGTTTCCACCGAGTGTTTTAGTTTCTTTCAGTCTGGAAAAGCTCATCACGCTATTTATTCCAATTCGATCTGTTCCAGCTGTGTTGACCTCCAGAACAACCTCAAGGTCAACCAATCAGAATTAAGGATTCAACATCGTATTTTGATTAGCATTTCCCATTATTCTGCCAAGAGAATTTATGAAATACGAGTTCTTCCTTCTTTAAATTATTCGTAAACTCTAGTCAAACTCATGGCAGAATTTTATTTCAGTCAACAAGAAAAGTCTACATTGTATACACTGAAAATGCTCGAAAAATGCTAACCAAAAAAAGTGACCCATAATTCCTTTCGGGGAAGGCGATCAACTCAGCTGGTTAATTACAGCAGTTTTCGTATGAGTGGGAAGGCAATTTCGTAGGCGTACATATATATATATATATATATATACAGCCTTTTACAAAAATTATGGCCGTTTCAAGTATATATATACAAGTATATCAAAAGTGCATTAGAAATAATGGGATATCATCCCTGATATTTTTTTGTTTTTGTTGTTTTTTCACTAGGGCTTTGTGAAAAAAATATTAGATATGATATCCCATAATTTTTAATATACTTTTGATATACTTGTATTTATACTTGAAACGGCCATAATTTTTGCAAAAAGCTGTATATATATATATAGTACTGCTGTTGCCTAATTGTAAATCAATTCATCAATGTATCTACTTGATTGATTGCAAAGTGAATATATTTATAGGATTAATATATACCCGACATTGCTTCTCTTCAAGTCGATCTCTTCAAAGTACAAAGCAGCTACAGGACGTGGCACAGAAGGTTTAAAAATCCACTCGTAGTTTGCTCGATTCATGGCATTGGGATATCCAGGGCTTGTGATCTCTCCAGTGAGGTTGGTGATGGTAAAGTTGACCACTATTGATGTTAGAAATTATTAATAGTATTAATTCATCTTCTAGCTTATATCGTAAGGGTGTTATCAATAGACGTCATTTCTGGTCTCGTGTTATTTTTTGGCCACTGTATTTAAATGATTAAAAATCGGGGATAGTGTTTGCCTTTCACTAAAAGCTGATAATGAGATTGATTGAAAACAGCAGAAAACAGTAGTCTACTTATGCTAGTTCCGGATTTTACTAGTTGCAACACAACCACAAGCAAGTACAGCAGTGCTGCAGCTCAACGGAGTCGAACTGAAAGCATTGTGAAGGCGCCTCTGACAGCCACTATACAGTCCGTGTATGACCTCGAAGCAATGCTCTAACGGGTTTGAATTCGTTAGGCTACGTAGACTCGGTCATGCATTGCTCATTAAAACCAATTGCCGGTTAAAACCAACAGATAATGGGAAAGGAAATTTGCAAGGGTCTCTGTGTGCCACTTATGTTTGTGTTGCAAGAAGTTATCTATTTTATTCAAATAATTATGTTTCATCGTAACTTACATGGTGGGTAACCACACGAAATACCAACATCTTCATTATGTCCACAGTCGTGTGATCCAAACCCTCTGTGTTGGCACTCCAACAAAGATGATTCACTTCCTCTACACCATACCTTATTCATCCATATTTGTCCAGTTCCTTGACCAAAAGGCGCTCCATAAGGTGCACTCGTTGCATTTGGTAGACCCATAGAACGACAGGCAACATTAGCGTCTTTAAGGTCCCAACGATCATCACAGACCGTTCCCCATGAGCCATTATAGAAGACCTCAATTCGACCCTCGCTTTTTGACGTTCCACCTACCAGGCGTATGTTACTTCCAATTGCTAATGGTGAATTCCATGTGGATAAAAACTCAAATTAATTTTGGGATACATGATAAAGCTAAGGAAATCTAGAGAGATGGAGGGAGAAAGAGGCTAGAGTCAAGTGAGCAGTCCTTGCGACAATACAGCTATTTCAAAAAATGTTGGTGAAGGTTTTGTTGCATGTTGCATGTTGCATGTTGCATGTTGCATGTTGCATGTTGCATGTTGCATGTTGCATGTTGCATGTTGCATGTTGCATGTTGCATGTTGCATGTTGCATGTTGCATGTTGCATGTTGCATGTTGCATGTTGCATGTTGCATGTTGCATGTTGCATGTTGCATGTTGCATGTTGCATGTTGCATGTTGCATGTTGCATGTTGCATGTTGCATGTTGCATGTTGCATGTTGCATGTTGCATGTTGCATGTTGCATGTTGCATGTTGCATGTTGCATGTTGCATGTTGCATGTTGCATGTTGCATGTTGCATGTTGCATGTTGCATGTTGCATGTTGCATGTTGCATGTTGCATGTTGCATGTTGCATGTTGCATGTTGCATGTTGCATGTTGCATGTTGCATGTTGCATGTTGCATGTTGCATGTTGCATGTTGCATGTTGCATGTTGCATGTTGCATGTTGCATGTTGCATGTTGCATGTTGCATGTTGCATGTTGCATGTTGCATGTTGCATGTTGCATGTTGCATGTTGCATGTTGCATGTTGCATGTTGCATGTACGATGTGAACCCAAGCAGCGAAATGTCACAACGATATGAAATTTTACCAAATGTTTTCTGCATGTTTTTACGGCATATTTTCTTCTTTGCTGACATGATTTACAAATGATCCACAATGCATTTCAAGAAGCAACATGCAACAAGCAACATGCAACAAAACCTTCACCAATCTTTTTTTGAAATAGCTGTATATGGCTTTCAATCCAGCGTACGTGTGGCAATCGTCATCCAAAAATGTAAACAAAAATATTTTGCTTCAGGGTCTGTATTTTTTAGACTGCCAAGCATAATCAAACACCAATTTATTAACTACATTGTTTACGTTTGTTTCCATCGTTAGAAATTCCGAACGGACATGCATGCGCAGTTAAAGTCATGATACTTAGAAATTTCAGGGCTCAAATATGGTGGGAAAATTATTGAGAAATTTCGATAAAGTAAAATATTTTAATTTTAACTGGATAAATAAGCCAGACCGAACCTCAAAAACAATAAAATATTCCACGAACTTTTAATAATTTACCGAGCTTATGCACTTCTAGTGCATCTTCAGGGCGAAAAGTAGGTATTACAATGATTCAAATTATGTAAAGACTATAAGCGCATGCGATTTGCGTTATACGAATAAAAGGACCAATCATACCATATTTAAGAAAAGATGGTAATCCATCGAGTTGTTTTTCCATGGCTTGATTGCGCCATCACCTTGTCCGTACGTACATACATATATACGTACGTACGTACGTACGTACGTACGTACGTACGTACGTACATACATACATACATACATACATACATACATACATACATACATACATACATACATACATACATACGTCCGTCCGTGTAGCACTTTGCACAGGGTTCCCGCGGGCTTTGCTTACTCACAAATGCACGGAAAAAATCGCAATAATGTAGTCAAAGATGGAACAAGAAGAAGTTTTTCTTATTTTTGGAATGCGAGAATATGTTTAATCGAAGTCATGTCCGTCTTAAAGTGAATACAAACAATCTTTTTTTCCACTTTAGCGACTTGCTAAAGAAGATTTAGCGAGGGAAGATTCTTAATCTTACGATGAAGTTTCGTGACTGAAACTTCAGTGAGAGAAAAAGTGGCCTGTAGACCAGAAAAACCTGATTATACTGTAAGAATAATATTTCAGTTCCGTAGAAAACACTTCATAGAAGGTAAATTCATTAATGTTAACTAATATTATTAACTAAAAATGTGTAAACTAGCGCTAGCTGCAGAAACTCTCAGACAAGCCAAGGACGTTGCTTCGGCAAACATTGTCAGAAAAACTTGGATAGTTTGTCGTTTTTACTGCATTTTAGATTTTTATCATCTTTTTCTTCAATACTTGTGAACCAAAAAAGCGATATTTGAAGCTTTGAATTTTTGTTTTTGATCCCATTTCAAGAAAAAAAGGCTAAGACTTAGTAAAAAGACTTAGTTCATTGAAAAATATATTTGACGGCCAGCGAGAATCTCGCGAGGAATGATGTCAAAACAAGATTCCATATTTCATAATCATATGGATATTTTGACATTTATATAGATAATTTATTTTAATGTTGAATGAAATATGAAAAAGGAATACATATCACACCAAATATTTGCTATTTATCGGGCTTTTCCAGCTATTATTATTACACAATTATTTTATATTACACAATTTATTTATATTACACATTTTTTTTATGGATAAGCTTATGTTTTTGTAAGATATTTCGCTCGATAATAAAGTTAAGAATAAATCTGAAAAAAATTTTCAAAGACCAACTTACTAACAAAGAAAATTATTATCTTGCATATATGAATATGTCTCTTGTTACATGTGAAGTTCAAGTGACTGTAAGCTTATATTTTTCGACAATTTTCAGTGTAGTTCACTTTCCACCTAAAAAACTTAAGATTTGCTGATTAAAATCCTTTGTTCTATACTTGTATTCATATGTTCTACAATCTATAATTCTGGTAAAATCAAAAGAAGTGGTAACGCTGTAACCGGCGTTATGCCGCGACACACAATCGTCACGTTTTTAGCACTATATATACTATTTATGGGAGCTCCGCTTTTAGGCAGTGCCTAAATCTTTATATTAGTCTTAAATAATTTGAATCATTGTAACAAAATCATGGCGTAAGGTAGGTCGTTTAGTTGATGTCACGACTGAAAGGCGCTCTAACGACCACAACAAGGAATAAAGCCAAATTTGGCTGAACTGTTCACAGTCTGTGGATCTCTGCTTTTGTTACCTTGTCCACTGGAAAACAGTAATGAGATTTTGTTCTTGAATCTCAATTATCAATATTAATAAATGTCATAAACTGTCATAATGATATTAAAAAATAACGTATATTTTACACAAATAAACCTTCTTGATAAAATTTGATAAATACATCATTGGGTGATCAGAGATTGATGATAATATTTCTATTTTAGATGATTAATGTGGAAATAATAATTGACCGTCTCATTAATCGACACTGTAACGACAGGATTATTAGTCATAATTCTGATCTTTACTATTTTTTAAGTATTATATTCTAAATCTACTGAAAATTGAACCATGCTATACATCTCTCTGCCAGACAACTCCAGACAAGTCCAGACGTGGCAAAAATAGTTTCTTGCATTTTACTGTGCTTGAATACATCAAATTTACAGTCTGAGCAAGTAAACGTTTACCCTGCGAGCAGAGGTAGTAAACGTTTTGATTGAGGGAAGCCAAAATATCCGGAGCTTTCAGTGAAGGACATAGGAACCGGAGAATCAATCAAATAAAGGGTCCAATAAGGCAGACTGAATACAGAGTCCTAAACATGACGGCAAAAAACACACAAGCTATAGGAGCTGGCACTTCTATTTATTATGAGTTTAATTTCAGAGGACACTGCATATTGTAAACAGACAAAACTGGATACAGGAATATCAACATAGTTTATGATACAAGAAGCGACGGACAGCGTTTTCCGCAAGTTATTAAAACTTTTATCCTATTCTATCGCAACTTAAATATCCCTACTTGGATCCATTCGCTTATCTATGCTACCAAAACTAGGTTAGCTTAACAAAATAAAATTACCAAAATATTGAACTTTCAGATTACATACCCGCTTGGCATAACTGCAGTTTTAGATGCATCACAACTAAAACCAAAAGCACCTTCATCATTGATCGATTCTGGTAAATTTGATCTTGAATTGTGGCGAAAATAATGACGAAACGGTTGCACAAGTGAAATGATGTTTGAACATTGATAAGGTTTTTCGCCTGAGTTCTTTTGGTCATTATTCATTAATATATGAATAATTACTGTATATGAATAATTACTTACTCTGAAGCCAAACCACAGACAACGATGAAAAGCGAATTAAAATCGTCTAATAATAACCATTAGTTTTAACGACAAACCTTGCGAAAAAAATTATTGAAGTCAATGTAAAATAATGTTTAAATCAGTAAACTTAGTTATTCTTTGAAAAAAAGTTAAAATTCCTATTTAGGTAAATATTATGCGCTCGTGATTTTTTCCTGTTATTTTTTGGGTGATTAACTTTATGGCCAAGTATTCATAAATGTCTACAAAAGGCAGCCCTGCCTGCCGATTACCGATATCAACACGTGAAAGTAGAAAAGCTCGCTCTAAACGGTATTCCTTGAGCCCTTATAATAAGTAATATATACAATATGAGTGGCCGTGTTGTATCAGATATACAACCACGAGCCGAAGGCGAGTGATTGTATATCTGATACAACACGGACAAGAATATTGCATATTACTTATGAAACGTCTAGGTGTATACATTCATGTTCTACTAAAATTTTAAAGATAAAATTGAATTTAGCTGAGAAAATTGGAATTAGAGTTTATGCAAATCAGGACGATTTTGTATCAGATATACAACCTCTTCCACGGAAATAATTTCTATTGTGTTTTCTCATTAATTATTCATGAGTTTTATAATTATTTATCCAATATTTGAACTTTTGTTTGGCTGTACAGACCCCTTGCGCGTGACGTCTGAGCAGCTAAATTTGGAGGGCAAAGCAAAAGAATTTTAGTCTCGTGAGAATTGGAATCTATTGTTTTGCCCTCATAATTGAGTTGCATTCTGACGTGCTGCAAGGGGCCTATAGACCAGGTTTTTTCACAGTTTGACAGATATAATATATAGTGTGAATTTTTATTACGGAAAAGCAAACCTACACAATCAGAATATGAAGATACAAAAAGTGCAAAGCATTCATGGCATTTTTTTAGCTAAATGGCAATGTTGTTATCCCGGGAAAGAGGGGGGGGGGGGGGGGGGAGGGGGCGGGGGGCACTCCCCTATATAGCCGGAGATGTTCAGCTGGATAGGTTATGATTTTTCGGGATTTTGGTCTTAGACAAGTGTACTCGTTAGAGCTGTTAGAGCCGCCAGTCGTTTAACGCACAAAATCTTTATTTAAAGATTCTTACACAGCGGTAAAACCTACAAAAATTATCTAAAGTTATCATCGATGAAAGTATCTTGAAATTTGCAAATAATTTGTACTTACATCCTGGCGTCTTCTATTAAAAAACGATGTGAAAAAACAAATATGAATACTTATGTGGCGGCCATGAGGTCTTCTTCCACGCGCAAAGACTCATGGGATCACACGTGCCACAGGAAACCCAAACAAAATGATCGCACGACTTTTTAACTATTATTATACCAATACAACAAGGTATACAATTTCCACGATATTATCTTGAACAGGGCTGTCAGTCTTGCATAGGTTAAGAGCACTCGTGTTTCCAAGTCTTAGATAGGCTATTCAAATTTGACTTTTTGTCGAAACTAGTTTTTTTGTCGCCAACAAATGTTTAGCACGTAACTTCCGACTTTGCCGGTGTATTCAGGTTGTAGAATTTCTCTTGGTTCTTAGATAGGGTTATAAGGTACAGTGTTGTGTCTTGAAAAAAAAAATTGTTTTGGAAGATATTCAGTCTTGCTTAGATAGGATCAGAGTCTTCGGATTCCAGCGGATCATATCCCTATCACTGAACCACCCCTAGCACCCCCCCACCCCCCCCCCCCCCCCCGCCCCGGGGGTTTGTTATTGTCACGCGTAAGCAAAAATATATCCCAACAGAATGTTTTTGTGGACATTATTCCATTAGGATAATGCTTATCAAAATACCTGCAAGTACTTCCTAGGTGAATACGATTCGCATATATTCTATTAAGGACCTTTGAAACATGAATATGTTTCATTCAACTTACTATGCCTCAAAATTTTTATCTTTCTTAGTTTGGCTGAAAAATTGTCTGTTAGCTATATGCGTGCTTTGCATAAGCAATTACAGTTGATTGTCCAAAGTGCACACTATAAATGGTCATATTTCTTAAGCTATTTTAAATTGGTTTCTTGTTTATGAACCGAGTGTGTGCCGTGATTGTTAAAAGAAAATGAGTTAAATATCGATTTGGACAGGATCAGAAATATCCAGCTCCATCTCAGAACTTGAGTATCCAGGATTTATAAAGTATGCCGGCTTCATTTCCATAGCTGATGGTTCTTGCTCTCCACTACTTTTCTGTGATTTTCTCTTCCTGCAGCAAATAATAATAATAATAATAATAAAAATAATAAAAATAATAAAAATAAAAATAATAATATTAATAATAATAATAATAATAATAATAATAATAATAATAGGGAACTTTCACCAAGATTTAAAGAAACAAGTGCAAGATCACATCACCTCAGACAACTAGAAGGAAACAAACTATCTTTTACTAAAAAGCCAAAAATGGATCATCTCCCAAAACGCTGAGATCACTAAAACATTCTATATATATATTTAGAGCGACTTGCTGTAAATCTCACCTATACCTATGCAGGATAGAAAAAGCCGATTTTCTCATACTTTGTCAGAATAAAGGTCTCTGGTAACTTGTTTCAATGATCTAACTTTGGAGTTATTTGGGTTTTTATTTTTTAGTTGAGACGGATTTTTGTGTTTGGCCCTCCCAAGCCACCGAAACCGACCTCAAAAATCAACATTTTTAACGGGTTCCCAATTGACATCTAAAACAGTAACAGTAACAGGAAAATCTAAGCTACTTTACTGAAGTATCAACCTTGACAGCTACTCTAGTGGTATTAGATTAAAAAGTAACGATAACCCGAATTTATTTCCGATTTTTCTAATTTATGACCTGTGACGACGATGTGTCACGCATATATTTACTGGAAGTTCGAGGGCAAAAATAGTCATCTGGCCATGGTACACTGATTATTAAAAAAAAAAAAAGTTTTCCTTTTATAAGCATCATTTGAACTTGAATATATATCAAAAATTCAGCTCGGGTAAACAAAATATCAAAAATTGGGAGCGTTTTTAACACTGGTCACTTTACTTCATCTATCGACCTTTCGAGTGCGAGGATAATCAATCAACTTTTGTTCAAGGATTTCAATTACTGAGCTTTTTACTGAGTTGCAATGGTGGCAAACCAGTCTTAAAATGAGGTTCGTTTTTTTTCTTTTTCCCCGTCGCGATCATGATTGGACAAAACTCGTAACCATCGCAATCGTCTGTCCAATGGAGTTTTGGTTTGTCTATTTCTCAAATATGATTGGATACATGTTGACAGAATTAAACACATGATATTGAGCATGAGGTATTTGTATTTGCTCAGTCTGCTCGGTCGCCATTGCATCATTCCTTAGAGGTTCGTCGATAGAAAATTACTTATTAGAGCTGTTTTCTTGATCGAGGTTTGTTGTCTTTAGACATGTGGCCTACCATTGTCTTTAGCTCTTTTATCGCTATGCTCAAACTACTTACAAACGCACACGCCGTACGTGGTATACCTACAGTAAAAGATGTTATTGAGCGATTTTGGAACGGGTTCATCCACGTACTCAAAGAGAGAACTATGAAAATCTATGAGCAAACTATGAGAATATTAGAACTATCTAGCCAAACTAGATCTTACCAGATTTCAAATACAAACTATACTGAGACAAACTACGAAACTACTGACGAACAAAACTTTGAAGCTGACCGAGAGGATGAAATTGTGATCTACAAGAAAGCGAACTGCCCAGACGCCATGTTGAATATTTCCATCTATGACAAGATGTATCTTCATCAGAGTTCAGAAAATAAAAATTGTTATCCACGCAAATTCAAGGTGACATCGCTGTGTATTTATGTAGTTATAATCTGTACTGTCCTATTGAATTGCTGTGTGTTTCAGGTCTTAACATCTTTCGTTCGACTCGCCCTGTCGACCATTGTAAGCTTATTTTGTGCTGTGTTTACAAGTGTCTTTATATATCAAACAATGGATGAATCGATAGACAACACATTCAGTGCCTGTGATATCTTTAAGAAAGCTATGCATTTATCTGTTACTGTATATAGAGATGAAAATAAATACTCAATAAATGACTTGAGGTCTCGTTATGTAAAGTTTATTTACTATAAGCTTAATAGTGTAAGACCACAACATTGTCATGCGGTAAGATGCGATCGCGAACCAAGTAGGATTCCTGTCAAACAACTAGCCCGTTCTTTAAAAAAAAAGTAGAAAAGAAAGAATATCGTTAAGAAAAAGGTATCAAGAAAAACGTACCAAGGTCTTCCCATATCCATTTATTTACTCGTATGTATGTACTAGTTGGCAAAGAAGGATATTATAGTAGTCATGCACGCAAAAAAAAGCAAACCATTCAGCTCGAAATAATGTAAGGAAAAAATGCGGTGCAAGTAAAACTGCCTAATAAACATAAGGAAATGGGCCAAATCAAACTATTTAAAACTGAACGATGACAAAACCGAATTTGTAATTATTGGCACAAAACAACAGCTTGAAAAAACTCATATTTCCTCTATACGTGTGAGCAATGATGACATAGTTGCTTCATCTCATGTCAGAAATCTTGGTGCCTGGTTTGATGAAAAATTTTCCATGGAGACTCATATAACGAAGACTTGTGGCGCAGCATTTTATCATCTTCACAATATACGGCGAATTAGGAAACATCTTTCACAAGACACTGCATAAACTCTTATTCATGCCTTCGTGACCAGCAGAATTGACTATTGTAACAGCCTCTTGTTTGGATTGCCCTCGTTCCAAATAGCTAAAATCCAAAGAGTGCAAAATGCAGCTGCACGTGTCATACTTAGGAAAACAAAATATTGCCACATTACACCTCTGTTAAAAGATCTGCACTGGTTGCCTGTCTCCTATAGAATACAATTCAAGGTCATCTTAATCACTTTTAAAGCACTGCACGACATGGCACCGTCGTACATATCCAGCCTGGTGCATGTCAGACAGAACACTAAATACAGTCTTCGGTCTAACAATGCAATACTGTTAATCCCACCATTGAAAAAATCTGCAGTGACATTGGGAGATAAATCGTTCACTATGGCAGCACCCAAATTTTGGAACTCGCTCCCTTCAAAAATCAGAAACATTCATAATTTAGATAAATTTAAACAACACTTAAAAACACATTTTTATCGTTTAGCTTTTAAATAACATTTCTGACATATCATATTCGATAAATTTTATTATGACAGCACCCACATTAGGGAAGTCGCTCCCTTCGATAATCAGAAACATCCATAATCTAGATAAATCTAAACAACACTTAAAACACAATTTTTATCGTTTAGCTTTAAATAACATATCTGACATATCTAATTCGATAAATTTATTACGACAGCACCCAAATTATGAAGTCGCTCCCTTCGACAATCAGAAACATTCATAATCTAGATAAATTAAAATACTTAAGCACATTTTATTGTTTAAATTTAATAATATTTCCCACATATCATGTTTAGATTACTATAGGAGTTTAACATATTTGATATTTGATATTTTTATATACATCATGTACAACCTATTATTTCTGGATTATTATCGTTTTACTGTAATTACACCCAGTTGCGGGAAGGTCGTCGTGGGGACCTTTTGTCGTCTGGTGGGCGAGGGGTGTGTTGTGAGACGGAGAAAATCTGAATCCTTTCTTCGTCTTTGGCATACTCCTTTCTCGCCGGATTGCGGGGGTTCTTTCTTCCTATGG
The DNA here is from genome assembly GCA_964019055.1 of Anthopleura xanthogrammica. Taxonomy (NCBI): domain Eukaryota; kingdom Metazoa; phylum Cnidaria; class Anthozoa; order Actiniaria; family Actiniidae; genus Anthopleura; species Anthopleura xanthogrammica. Next base: position 7,250,555 of record OZ025212.1, on the reverse strand, counting down.
CGGCCTTCTTGCAGCTGGGTGTATGTGTATGTATATGTTATAGTGTTTTGTTTCTTATTATTTTGCGCATTTGATCATCGAGTCATGTTAAAATGCGCGTTATAAGCATTAAACATTATTATTATTATCATTACTTACTGTAACATTTTAGGCCTAATTTATAGTCGGTAATTTAGAACGTATTTTAGGCCACTAACGAGTGGCCACAGGCTTACCACCCTAAGTATCTATGGTTTATTGTTTCTTGGCTTGGGATCCCTGTGGCTAGAAATAGCCGTTAATCGACGTAGTTCAAATTTTGCTCCTAAAATCTGTCCTCAGTAGTCGCTCATGAGTGGCTTAAATTTCGTCGGGGTTAGTGACTTAAAATGTTACAGTATATATAATGTTGCATATTATTTTTGTTTGTATATATCTAATTTCACGGACGTTAGTGAGTGGCATAAAATGTTACAGTATACATACTGTTTTAATAACATATTATGTCATTATATGTATTCCCTTTTGATGAGATACAGGATTACAATGTTGGCGAAGAAATAACAAAACAATGTTTTAAAGAAATGGTTTAAAAAGACTTTAAAAAGCATGTATTGAAATATTCTAACCTTGATAGAATATTTTCTTGGCGAGAACTTCGTTACTTTAGCTTGTGACGATCGCGACATGATTCAAAACCGTTTCAAATGTTTGTTGCGTAGGGTAGTTATATATTAACCACCAACACAGGGTTCCCAAAGTACTTGTTACTTTTTATCGAATATCGCTCTTAGCGAGCGAGGTCATTTAGCTTGTATTTTTAGCACTAGCCTTTTAGTGCAATATATTTTTGACTCAAGTTATTTAGAAAACTGGCTTCTTGTGGCTTTGCATAGCTTGTCGGGGGTCCGTGTGGCTCTAGCGCCGATAACCCGACAAATGTCGAGTGTGTGGTTCTTGGAACCTGTGCTAAAGACATTCAAGGTCATCTGTACTCCTATCGTGTTTATGGCGAGCCAAATTTAGACAGTGAAGCAAAGCTGATACTCGCCCGAGCAGGTAAACTCGTGTTTTTTATTATGTTATTTGCACTTGTACGATTACTGAACAAAGACTTGTATTGTATATGAATTGTACTGTACTTATTTATGATTATAATTATAAATTAATGATCACCATCAGCATTAAGGATATGGCTATCGGATTATTATATATTGTTACTGTTGTTCCTCAGGAGTGTTTGAAATCAGCGATTTTCAACGATTTGTCCAAGACATCGTGACTTGTTTGGTATGAGATGGAGATCAAACAAGAAAATGTGTGATACTCCTGTTGTATCTCTCGTGTCTTTATTGCAAGTACTTAATTTATGCACATAATTTACACGTATAATCAGGTGACGTATGTAACTACATTACATCTCTCTCTATGTTGAATGGCTTCTGCTTAACTAATTGTTCTGTTGAATCAAAGAATGTAATCATCATGAATCTTGTTAGTAATTAGTAATAAATGCAACAATGTTCTTTTCTCTTTCTAGTGTTCAATGTTCACTTGTAAGTTCACTTGTAAGTTATGTAGTCTGAGAGTCTGACAGGTGGTCTTACTTGACGGTTGCTTGAACGTCTCTGTACGGGTGTTGTTGGTGGACTCTTGGGGGTGCTTTCTTCTTGTCGCGTTGTCTCTGGTAGTTCTATGACAGTTTCGTCATCTTCAAGTTCATCAGGGGGTTGGTACTGTGCTAACTGTTGTGGTATCTGCTTGAACTGTGATGAGTTTCTTGTTATTGACTTGTTGCCATTGGATGCTGTGATCATTGTTCCTTTTGTCTTTTCAACGGTGAATGGCGTTGGATTGTAGGGTGTACTCAGCTTGTTTTGCTTGGGTTGCCGTACTAACACTGTATCTCCTGGCTTGAGGGTGTGTTCCTTAGCTCGTGTTCTCTTGTCTGCGTACTCAGCCATCTTGAATTTGGATTCTGCGTCCTTCTGTTGTAGGTTGTCTGTAGGTTTGATTGTTGATGTGATCTGTGGAAGCTCTGTCTTTAGCTTTCTTTGGTTGAGCGCTTCACTAGGTGACGTACCAGTTGAGGTGTGTGGCGTGGCTCTGTATTGTCGTAGGAATCTGTACATTTCCTGCTTCCAGTTTTTCCTTTCTAGATGAGCGGATCTGATGCATTTCTCTAGCGTGCTCATGAATCGTTCAGCTTCTCCATTAGCTCTTGGCCAGTAGGGCGTGACTTTCTTGTGGTGGAACCCAGAGTGTTCTGCATATGCCTTGAATTCTGCACTGTTAAAAGGTGGGCCGTTATCGCTCTTGACAACGTCTGGAATTCCTTGTCTGGAAAATACTGCATCAAGTTTTGGAATTACTGCTCTGGCTGCAGTAGATGTCAGTATTTCAACTTCTGGAAAACGGCTGTATTCATCGATTACCACCATTAGATATTCTCCTGAAGGGAATGGGCCGCAAAAGTCTATCGCTACTTCTTTCCAAGGTGCTTTTGGTAGCTTCGTTGATTTTACCGGTTCAAGTGTGGTCTTTCCTTGTGTTGTCGCTTGACAAGCTAGACAGTTGCGTACTTTGGTTTCGACCATCTTATCAATTCCTGGGAACCATACCTTTTCTCGTATCAGTCCTTTAGTCTTTACGATTCCTTGATGTCCGATGTGTGCCAAGTCGACTGCTTTCGCTTGGAGTGAGCTTGGAATAACGATTCTGTTTCCTCTAAGAATGATTCCGTTGTAGACAGATAGTTCATCTTTAATGTTCTTGTAATCTCGTATTGTAGGGTCTGACCAGTCTTCACTCTCTATTGCTCGAGCAAGGGCTTGCATGGTTGTGTCTATCTTGGTTTCTACTTTAACCTCTTGTAGTGACATTGCTTTCGGTACAGCATTTCTGCATACGTAATTGACATAGTCCTCTGTAATGTTATCATCATCTGGCTCCTTTGTGTTTGGGTGTCTGCTTAAGAAATCTGCTGGATTCTTGTCATCTCTTCCGGGTCTGTAAGTGAGGTTGCAGTTGTATGGGGCGAGTCGTAGCTTCCATCTCTCCATCCGTGCTGAGGCTGGTTTGTGGCTTGGGAAGATGCCTAGTAGAGGTTTGTGATCTGTAACGATGTCAAACGTTGAACCGTATACGTATAGGTGAAATTTCTCAACTCCCCAGACTGCGGCATGCATTTCTCGTTCAGTTTGTGAGTACCGCATTTCGACATCGCTCAACGCACGACTTGCGTAGCTGACAACTTTGTCTTCTTGTAACAGGATAGCTCCAAGTCCAACGGGACTAGCATCAACGATGACTTCACTTTTCTTGGTTGGGTCGAAGTAAGCCATGACTTCGTCGCCAGTTAGAGCTTGTTTGACTTTGTCGAGGGCTTCTTGCTCTTCCTCTCCCCATTTCCAGGTTGTCTCTTGCTTTGTAAGATTGCGTAGGGGTGTTGTGATGTTAGCATAGTTCTGTATGTATCTGGAAACATACTGAGCCATTCCAAGAAATGACTTCACTTCGCTTGCATTCTGCGGTGGGTTGGCATTCTTTATTGCTTCGACTTTCAGTGGATCCGGTTTCATACCTTCTGCGCTGAATATGTGGCCATAGAATGAGATTTCTGTCTGGGAGAACTTGCACTTTGCTTTGTTCAGGCGCACATCCATTTCTTTGAGTCTTGTAAGCGTAGCATGGACGTTTTTGTCATGGTTCTCCTGGTCCTTTCCGTAGACAATTATGTCGTCAGACAGGTTCTTGCATCCTTGTAATCCTCACAGGATCTCCTCGAGTGCGTTCTGGAAGATCTCTGATGCAGCGTTGACTCCGAAGATAAGTCGTTTAAATCGTCTCAGTCCCTTGTGCGTTGTGAAGGTCGTGATGTGTCGGCTTTCAGGGTCTAGTTCAAACTGATGATATCCTGATGACAGGTCGAGTTTGCTAAAACGTGTCGCTCCGTTGAGATCAGCTGCGAGTTCATCTAACGTTGGCATAGGGTGCTTTTCTCTCTTGATTGCGTGATTGGCCTCTCGCATGTCGACGCAAATTCGCACTTCGCCAGACTTCTTTGGCACGACGACGATTGGGCTGACCCATGTCGTAGGGCCGGTAACCTCTTCAGTGATGTCTAACTTTTCCAGGCGTTCGAGCTCCTTCTCTACATCTGCTCTGACGTGAAACGGGATTCTTCGGTGGGGTTGACACTTGGGAGGAACGTTGTCATCGATGTGTAGCTTGATTGTCTTCCCTTTCACTTTCTTGATGGGTCCGAACAGGCAGTCGAACTCTTTGAGCATCGAGTCTACACTGTTTTCTTTGCTGCTTGTGAGGGCGTTTACCTTGATCTGAATGATACCCAGTTCTTTCGCTGTATCGTAACTCAACAGGTTTTCTGCATCTCCTTGGACTACGAACACTGTGGTTGTCGTTTTCTTGGTTTGGAATTGAATGTTTGTTTTTATCTGACCGTTGATAGGTATTGGAATCTTTGAGCCATACGGGTATATCTTGTGCTTTGCCTTTTCTAGCTTTAGAGGGGCGCCGTCTTGATTTATGGCATCAAACGTCGATTGGTTGATTAGGTTGACCGTGGCTCCGGAATCTATCATCATTTTCACTTGTGTTTTTCCGATTAGTATGTTGCAGGATGGCAGGTTTGAACTTGACTTGTGGTTGCCTGTATACCACGCGTATTTGTCTTCTGAATCTTCTGAATATTCGTCGACTTCGTTGTCTTCTGTGTCTTGCGTTACACCTTGCGTTACGTTTCGTACACGATTGTTTCTCGGGGGATTTGTTCTGCAAATGCGTGCATAATGGCCTATCTTTCCACAGGAACGGCATTCTTGGTCTTTGGCAGGGCATTCATCTCGATGTGGGTAGTCTCCTCCGCAATGCCAGCATATTTTCTTCTTTGGATTTGTTTTCTGGTTGTTTTCATGTTTGCGTGACGTCGGCTTGTTGTGTGATTGCGGTTTTGGTTGCCAAGCACGTGATCGGAATCTATCGGTATTTTTCGCGGGCTTCTGATAAGATCTTTTCGAATCCTTTACTGCGTTGACTTGAAATTCTGTTTTTTTCCACTTGAGTTGCCTGAGACTCACTTAATTCCAGTGCTCTTCCGTGTTGAAGTAGATCCTTTAGGCTGAAGTTTTCTCGTAGAGCGCGGCGTCTTAGAGCGTTAGATGTACATGTCAAAATAATGTGTTCCTTTATCTCTTTGTCTATGTCGGCAAATTCACATGTTTTCGCGAGCTGGCGTAGTCTTGTGTGATAGGTATCCAGTGATTCCTCTTCCTTCTGCTTTGCTGTTCTGAAGTTGTAGACCTCGTAGGTAGTGTTGATTTGTGGATTAAAGTATTCGTTTAGCTTTTCAACTGCTTTCTTGTAATCCTTATCTTCGCCTGTGTCGGTAAGTGTATCGAATATGTCATCGACATCGGGTCCTGCGTAGTGTAATAAAAGTGCTCGTTTTTGCTTATCATCCTCGAGTTTCATTCCAACGAAGAGTCTCTCGAGTCGTTTCAACCATTTCTCCCATCTAGGACCTGCGTTGTTGTCTTGATGGACGTTAAAAGGCGGAAAATCAGGAATATTTGTCACCATCGCTCGTCGCCAGTTGTGGTATCTCTCGTGTCTTTATTGCAAGTACTTAATTTATGCACATAATTTACACGTATAATCAGGTGACGTATGTAACTACATTACAACTCCGAAATCGTGGTGTCCTCATGCAAAGGCGGTCAAAGCAGAACGTGGTATCAACCTATCCCAGTCCAAGCAGTTGTTCCTATCTACTACTGTGTTACTTCCAGTTGCATCACGTAAGTATTTATAAGGTTTATCCTCTACGTTAAAAAAAATGTAATGCTGTGTGTAAGCACCCCATGAACGGTAGAACATTAAAAAAAATTGTTAGGAGAAGCATACAAAAGCGTAGGGCGAAGTGTTTCTCAACACTTCTCGAGTCTTCTGCCAGTCCCCAAATGCTTTATTTATAACCACACAAAACACAGCAAGCAAAGTTTTTTTTATATAGTTATTACCGGGGTGTAGCCAGGATTATCCACAGGGGATTATCCACAGGATTATCCAACACGGTAGTCACTTCAAGGCCTTGACTATACTGCTGCAGCTGGTGCTAAAAGCTTTGATGATCTTAGTGCTATGGTAGAGGGTTTCAAAGAGAAGGGGTTGTCAAAAGATACTGAAAGAACCTGGGAAAGAACATTGAAGGAAAGCAAACAGTATCTCAAGTCCGACTTTAAGGTAAAATCACGTGGAATCCACTGTTAACTAATTTTTATTATTTATTTTATTTATTATTTTTATAAAAGAAAAGCTTCCCTGAGTTATCTGCAATACAAGTCCGTACAATTCAATATTCAACACGTTTTGCCTCTTTCTATTTAGTGCCTATTTGGTATTTTAGTATTTTGCTAATTTCATTGGACAACGTTCTTGCAATTTGGTGTGAATGAGATCTCCCAGCTCTTCGTATTCCAAACTGATGTCCTAAATCGCATTTTGTTTATTATATTTCCTAAAATTAGATAACAAATTAAAAAGAAAAGAAAAGAAAAGAAAAGAAAAAGAAAAGGAATGAATTATAATAACAGAAAATTATACATTGGTGTAAAAGCATGGCTAAGTATTCTCCAAGGGTACAACAGAGGGCACAACAGAGGGTACAACAGAGGGTACAACAGAGGGCACAACAGAGGGTACAACAGAGGGCACAACAGAGGGTACAACAGAGGGCACAACAGAGGGCACAACAGAGGGTACAACAGAGGGCACAACAGAGGGCACAACAGAGGGTACAACAGAGGGTACAACAGAGGGCACAACAGAGTGTACCACAGAGGGTACCACAGAGGGTACAACAGAGGGTACAACAGAGGGTACAACAGAGGGTACAACAGAAGGTACAACAGAAGGTACACCAGAGGACACAACAGAGGGTACAACAGAGGACACAACAGAGGGTACAACAGAGGGTACAATAGAGGGTACCACAGAGGGTACAACAGAGGGTACAACAGAGGGTACAACAGAGGGTACAACAGAGGACACAACAGAGGGCACAACAGAGGGTACAACAGAGGGTACAACATAGGGCACAACATAGGACACAACAGAGGACACAACAGAGGGCACAACACTTTATATCTCCAGCTCCATACTTTTGTTTTCGAACTTAACCCCTTCCTGTTCGCCAGGCTGGTCTAGGGTTTCTCTTGGTTGTTCTTGCTGCGCTTCTTGTTGTGGTCTTTCCTGTTGGTTCTCTCGACTTCTCTGTGATGGCCTTTCTTCTGGTTTTTCGTCTTCTTCAGGTTCAGCCTCAGAATGCTGCATCTCGATCACAGGTTCCTCGTCGTCTTGTTTCGGTTTCGTAACACAGTGTGCCCTTTGTGGACAAGAGGGAAAAAGTATATTCTTATCGACTTTTCTTACTTAAAATTACTTTCAGTGATAAAGCAAGTTTTTATAACTGTGGGTAAACTCACGGTACAGACGAACCGTGCCGTGGCTGTGACGGTAGTGCTCATGCATTTTGATTGGATAAGCAGTGATCTCCGATCAACGGCTGTTGCCAACTCAGTAACGTGACCGTGCCGTTTTGCATGATCACGTGGCTACGCAAGGAATCAATGTGGCTATCCAAGGTTATGGACCATACTACCTCATTCTGTATTTGTTCCAGGATCATTATTGTATAATCAAAAGTCAAGCATGTTTTTCCTACTGCGCACGCTCGACAAAGTGTTGGTATTAATAGTATGCGCACTAAGACCACATTTTTAGGTATTTACCTGGCTATGATAAAAACAGCAGCAATGATAACGATCAAAATAAGAACAGCAGTGACAGATCCACCAATGACAGCAGCTTTGTTACTTTGTGACCTCTTAGCCTTCGGAGGAGCCACAGTAGTTCGCCTGTGCGCAGATACCGACAAAATTGTCTTATTGATGGCTTTACTGATGGGACCGACAGAAGCCTTAACTGCCTCCAAGAGAACACCCTGTGATAGGGCGTAGGTTGAATTTATTCCAGATTCTGGAGGAAATTTAAAATAGAATGCCAAATCGGCAATCGTGTTTTCAGGTTTGTATGAATAGGACGTTTGCATTGGGTAGCCTGGCAAAAAATGAACTTGCACACTCGTGAAGATGATGTGGCCGATGAAGGAACGTCTATAAAAGTAAATGATAAGAAGTCACTCAAACTTTAATGTTTTCAACTTAACGTACGTGAAAAGGCGGGAAAATTTACTTACAATGGATAGACGCGTCTACCGAAAAAAGAAAGGGCGGGAAAATTGACTTACGATGTACATGTGTAGACACGACTACTAAAAAAAACAGCGGGAAAATTGACTTAAAATGGGTAGACGTGTTTAAATACCGATAAGAAAAGAGCGGGAAAATTGACTTACGATTGATAGATGCGTCCACCGAAAAAAGAGTGGGAAAAACCATTCTAATTTTACCAAAATCTTATAATCGAAATGAAAAGCATTACTGAATTATTTGAATGCAGAATTTCCTAACTTTTTCCTGTAAATTGTTGCGCGCTCTCAACCAACTTACTTTGATCTTTTTCTGTGCGTAAAACAACTTTTATCTCTTGAACAAAATCTGGTCACCTCACGAGCTACTGTTGTTTTAAACGTATGATCATACAACTGATTCCACTGAAAACAAAACAGACAAAATATTTTTGAGGTGTTTGAGATTAGAAGGAGTACGTCAAGAAAGAGGTCGTTTTGAAAAACTATACCTGTAAGACGTTAAGTCCTTTCACCCTCATCCTGACTGCGTTATTGCGGTCGTGTCGTGAAGGAAATCGTGGATTCCAGTCTTGGAGATAAAAATTCAGTATTTCAGCATTAAAATTAATGGATGAATTGATTGGATTGCTAGGATATATAGGATGGGATGAGATGAAATGATAAAGGATGTAAAGCAAGGATAAGGAATAGGATGGGTATATGGATGGATGCATGAATGTGTAGCATAGGGTGTATGAGATGAATGGAATGTGTGAGAGGAATAGGATGAAAAGGATACGATGGAACGAAAGGATGGATTAATGATGAATAAATGAATAAATGAATAAATGAATAAATGAATAAATGAATAAATAAATAAATGAATAAATGAATAAATGAATAAATGAATAAATGAATAAATGAATAAATGAATAAATGAATAAATGAATAAATGAATAAATGAATAAATGAATAAATGAATAAATGAATAAATGAATGAATGAATGAATGAATGAATGATTTAGTCGAATGATGGATGGATGGATGGATAAAAAGATTAAGGATGGGATGGATTAATGGATGGTAGGAGGAATCGATTGGTTGCATGAAATGAAATGGGATGGATGGAGGATATGAAATGGGATGAGATGGATGGATGAATGGATACTAAAATAAAATACCTTGTTTCTTACCTTTCTTAAGAGTTTTGATAGTAATTGTTTGGCTTTTTAGAATTTCCTTTTTCCTGTCAATATTGCTCAAGTTACCAAGAAAAGCAAGCACTAGAACTTTGTACTCAGAATTTGCTCTAAGGTTTCCAATCTGCACAGTTGTTGCGCTGCTGTTCGTAGAACCTGCATTAATGTCATCAGTATCAGAAATGCAAACAGCTATGAATTTGGCAGATTCTGATCCAATCTTTGGAAGCCTGTCCCACTGGACATCGATGTTCGTATAATTGTGATTTGTGACTGTGATCTTCCAATCCGGATACACTTGCACTGAAAAAACAATAGAACATAATCACAGTAGCATTGCGACCTGGGCCTAAGGCAAGAAACAAAGAGAAATGGGGAAACAAATAAGCTAATCATAAAGACAAAGTCTTTATCTGTTTAATAACCCTAATAAAGATTGATTGATTGATTGATTGATTGATCATCAACATCATCATCATCATCATCATCACCACTACCACCACCACCGCCACCACCACCACCATCATCATTATCATCATCGTCCTATCATCATCACCATCACCATGATCATCATGGTCATGATCATAATCATCATCATCATCATCATCATAATCATCATAATCATCATTATCATTATCACCATCATCAACACCATCATCATCAATCATCATTATCATCAACAATCATCATCATCATCATCATGAATCATCATCATCAATCATCATCATCATCATCAACAATCATCATCATCATCATCATCATCAACATTCATCATCATCATCATCAATCATCATCATTAACATCATCATAATCATCGACATCATCATCATCATCACTTTATTTTAAGAGGATTTCACGTAACACGTAACAGCTTACTGTGATAACCCTGTGGCCCTCTAAGCAATAAAAAAGGGGGAAAAAGCAAATATGAATTCAAAATCTGACAGCAAGTAAAGCAGTATACTTGCATACCATTATCGAAGCCGTTTCTTAAGATTAAGTATGAAACTTTAGATTCCCTTGCAACCCTGCGATTGAATGACGAGGACCAGGACGAATGGAAACGTACTTTAGCCGAGCCGTATGAGACAAGGCTGGCCAATTGTCTTTGTGCACAAAATGTGTCCATAGTGCGATTTCTACCACTGATAAGTTCAAAATACAGTCGACTGAAATGAAAAGAAAAGGAGACACACACTTGGTTAGACGTTTGGAATATACCTTTTTGCTCTAACACTGATTTCGACTTCGTGCACTCTAAAAACAATAGGTGAGATCAAAGATTGTACGGAATTTCAACATCTTTAGAATTTGAATAAAAGATGCTTGTATTTCATTGTTGTTGAACAAAGTTGTAGTCAGGTCATAATTTCAGCATACGTAAGTGTTGTGCATTGGTATGGTCCGACTCATTGTAAATCACAACAATGAAATACAAGCATCTTTTGTTCAAATTCTAAAGATGTTCAAATTTCGTACAATCTTTGATCTCACCTATTGTTTTTAGAGTGCACGAAGTCGAAAATAGTGATAAAGCAAAAAGGTCTGTTGGGAAAAAAACATGGCTGCCTGTTGATAAAGGGTTGAATTTATTTTTGTAAATGTTTATCTACCTGCATGGGTAGTATGAAGGCAGTAGGGTCGCCACATCAACCATCACCACTATTAAAGCACCTCTGAACCGTGGTTTCAAGGTCCATTCACAGTCGACGCTCCAGTATCGAGAAAAAAGGCTTGGTATAGGTATGCTTCCTGCTAATTGATCTTCAATAATGTCACCACACTCTAAAGAATAAAATCGTGGAACATACGTCATCAAATCTAATTTGACCTGTTTGCTCTATGACTATTTTCGACTTCGTGTGCTTTAAAAACAATAGGTGAGATCAAAGATTGTACGAAATTTGAACATCTTTAGAATTTGAACAAAAGATGCTTGCACGAAGTCGAAAATAGTGATAGAGCAAAAAGGTCTATTATATTCAGCCTCTAATATCAGACGTCATCCAAGTAATTCCAGACACATTATATCATTCGTCATCCAATCCATTAGATCTTTTTGCTATAACGAACATTTTCGACATTCTTAAAGTCTCGTGCTGTTGAAACAAAAGATGTGCCAATTCTAGAACGTTGGAATTGATACTTAGACTATTATGTATGTTGCATTGCTCGTGAATCAGCGTTTCAATACTGCTATTTTTTCTAAACAACAAAATCACAAAAGAATTCGCACATCTTTTGTTCTAACAGCACGAGAGCTCGAAAATGTCGAAAATATTCGTTATAACAAAAACCTCCAATACAGCACAGGGAGTCCACAGCCACTGGTAGAATCAGTGATTAGAAAAAAATCTATCATGCGTAAATGCACGTGTTAGCTTCCGCACGAGCTCGACGGCGTTGGTTGAAGTTCAAGTCTGAATATATTATCAGCTGCGTTGCTAGCGTAGAATATAATGACAAGGGATGAAACTTTCAAAATTTCTGATGATATCGGTGCCTAGAGCAAAAGAGGACGGAAGTCAGATTGCATGAGCGACCGAAAGTCATCATCCACTTCGGACGCAACATAGGATGAACTCAAAACATTACATTCTAGTTTCTGGTTTTCCTTCTCGGGTCCAAGGTGCGAGAAATCTAAATTAGTTGCAAAAATGGAATTAAAAACATGGTTTTTGATGGCTAGCTGTAAATTTTATGAGACTCAATTTCACGTCCGTCTTCCTTTGCTCTAGGCACAGATAGAACCAAAGCAAGCTTTTTATCCGTTGCCATTTCTTCAAGACATGCGGATTTTTTCTGTCCACACAGAACGTTAGGTAATCTTTTCAAGTATCGGAATTTTGAGGTATAAAGCTTAGTTATTGCCCATAATGCCTTGCTGGCATGTAGGGCAATAACTAAAGCTTAAAAGACATTTAATGATTTTTTTAAAAGCAATTTTATTCGCGGGGTCCGTTTTAAGTTTCATCCCTTGTTAAAGCGCAATCCGATAACGCCGCCAAGCCCGTGCGGGATCTAGGACGTGCATTTACGCATGATATATTTTATTCTAATCACTGATTCTACCAGTGGCTGTGGGCTCCCTGTGATTACAGGTACATTCTTATCCAGTACGTTATCCAACCCATCATGCATAAAGCCTTTTATCAGAACATTTCATATCATCATTCAAGTATAAATCTACTTACTTGTTACGAATGAACGCCATTGCATTCGACCTTGACCTTTGGCTGTAAAACCGGCGATTTGTAGGTAATATCTCATTGCAGGAATAAGATTCGCCAGCACTATGTAAAGATGGTTACTTGCTGTTGTAATCATGGTCTTTTTGTGGAAAGCATAAGCATGATAGTACACGTTGTATCCGAGGAGATTTCCGTGCGCATACTCTCGAGGGATTGCATTCCACTTGATATGAACATAGCGGAAGTTGATGAATGTTATTGTTATGTTTGGTGGACCACGGTCTGGGACTGTGAAAACAAGCAGTTCAAACAGGTAAATTTATTCATTCTTTATTTATTTATTGGATATTCAGTTGAAAAAAAATGCAAAACACTACCAACAACTCCTTTCTCAAAACCAAAAAATCTCAACCGGAACCAAACCAAACCAAACCAAACCAAACCAAACCAAACCAAACCAAACCAAACCAAACCAAACCAAACCAAACCAAACCAAACCAAACCAAACCAAACCAAACCAAACCAAACCAAACCAAACCAAACCAAACCAAACCAAACCAAACCAAACCAAACCAAACCAAACCAAACCAAACCAAACCAAACCAAACCAAACCAAACCAAACCAAACCAAACCAAACCAAACCAAACCAAACCAAACCAAACCAAACCAAACCAAACCAAACCAAACCAAACCAAACCAAACCAAACCAAACCAAACCAAACCAAACCAAACCAAACCAAACCAAACCAAACCAAACCAAACCAAACCAAACCAAACCAAACCAAACCAAACCAAACCAAACCAAACCAAACCAAACCAAACCAAACCAAACCAAACCAAACCAAACCAAACCAAACCAAACCAAACCAAACCAAACCAAACCAAACCAAACCAAACCAAACCAAACCAAACCAAACCAAACCAAACCAAACCAAACCAAACCAAACCAAACCAAACCAAACCAAACCAAACCTGCAGACCTAAATATAACAATATAAATATAACCTAACCTAAATACAACAACAGCGACAACAACAACAAAAAACTATACCAACAGAAGCAACAACCGCTACAGCTATGTGCATGAGCAAGAGTAATTTCTACATAGCTTACATACCTCCTTCCAGTGTCTGTACATCAATGGGTTTACCCACGTACATACGAATAGTCCCGGTATTAATCTCTCTCAGATAAGCAAAAACTTTAACTTTGTGGTGAGTGTATCCTACCAGATTATTGATGACCATTGCGCTAGAGTTTTTGTCAGCGATGTAGTAAAACAGAGCACCGGGTTGTCTCTTTGCTTCGTGTGTTATTAAATATGCAACAAGTTTAAGATTCATGTTGGTATTATTGAATGTTGACCAACGGACTTGGATGGAATATGGACTGGAACTTCTCGCTGAGGTATTCCAATTATCTCTCAAAGAGGCTGAATAAATATCAAAGAATTATTATTAGTTAAGAGGAAATGTCACCTCAGCAAGAGCTAAATGCTAGGTTTTCGTTTCCTCCATTCAAGTATTTCTAAATGTGACTCTCTCTCCCCTCCCCTCTCCCCCCAAAAAGTTATCACCAAAACATACTTCCCAAAAAATGCTGCACAAAACGTTAGCATCGAAAAATACTCCCCAAAATGCTCCCCAAAAAATGCTCCACAAAAAGTTATCACCGAAAAAAACTTTCCAAAATGCTTCCCAAAACGTTATCACCAAACAATGCTCGCCAAAATCCTCCCCAAAAAATGTGTGCTGCCCAATAATGTTCCATTTTTTACCAAAGGTACTGCATAACAATAAGTTCATTTTAGCACTACTCACGTTGTACGTCATCCAGTACCAGATAAAACATGCGAAAGCCTTTTGTATATCTACCACTAGTAAATGACGAATAAAATACTATTTTTGATGGAGTTTTGCTGAAACGATAACTGAATCTCGGTCTCTTCCGTTTTTGGACGAATAATAGCTGTTTTCCATCACGATCGGTCATTGTAAGATTGCTGACACTGCAAAACAAGTTAAAATAAAGGATAATATGAACACAAGGAGTTTAGTGGTAGTGCATTCGCCTACCACTTTGCGGGTTCGATCCCTGGACTTGGAATCAAATGTGAATAGTTTGTTAGGTCTCTCCCTTGATTCCTGGGGTTTTCTCGGTTTCCTCTGTGTGCAAAACCTAACAAGCTTCATCACAAAGATCGCGCTTCATTTCAATAATTTTTGTTATGAAAGGATGTAGACAAACCAGCAACTATGGGATCGCGAGTTCAACTAGGGAAAAAGCGCGCATTTCTTGTGGACATCAACATTACTAAAACATACCCTCCGTCATAGCGACGCAAATCGATGTCTTCAAAATACACCACTAAACGCGCGCCCGGCACGGAAGGTCTGATTGTCCACACATAGTGGGCTTGTTCCATGTATCTTGGGTATCCTGGACTTGTTATTACTCCAAACCCTGATGTAATATCTAACTTTGTCACTAAGAAAATAAAGGAGTTGATATATTGTTTATTGAGTGTTAGGTAATTCCATACTTGGATTGATGTCAAACTTGGATGATGTATCAAAAGTCGGGTTGACTAGCATAACCTTGAAAATTGAGAAATACGGCATTTGACATCGTAATCGAGGATCGAGGATCGATGACAACATGGTCGTCATGCCGCGCATGCGCTTCGGGTAGGAACTGATGAAACAAGCACAAAGTCTTAGCACTACCCTACTTCAGAATCCACTCCCACCCAGTTTCGTCTACTTGGATAGTTGCTATTGAGCAATTTCATCTCATGACTGTGCAACGGCACGGCACGCTTAGGGTACGCAGTCAATGTTCAGCCAATCAGACTGCTCGAACATGGCGCCTATTTTCCCTATTCGGTATAGTATTTTTTTCGCAGTCAATTTTTTTTACATATGATTCATACCATTTGGATATCCACATACAAGACCGGCAACATAGTGATACCGGCACCAATACGGTATATTCCCCCATCCTCCGTGAGGACAGTCTATCAGAGAACTTTCATTTCCCAGACATCGTACATCGCCAATCCAGGATTGTCGTTGGCTAACATTAAACTGTGCTGTGTGGGTTATTGCATATGTTGCAGGAGGCAACCCAAGGAAACGGCAGGCAACTTTTGCATCGTTCATATCCCATTTGAGTGCACATATCGTCCCCCATTTGTCATTGTAGTCCACTTGAATTACGCCTTCATTGGTATGATTTCCTCCAACAAGACGCCAAGAGGCTGTGATGATGGTGAAAAAAAAGTGAAAATGGTCCTATACTTATCGAATCAAGATCAGTTGATTTACTGGTATGATTAAATGTAAACTACAAGAACTTCATCATTTTTTGTCACTATATAGATAAAACTAATTATAATTGTCTTTTACGCACTATTAAAAAGAATGTGTTCAGGATTTGAATCCAATGAAGAATTAAGTTGAATACAGTTATTTTAAAAAGGGTGGTGAAGGTTTTGTTGCATGTTGCATCATGCTGCATATTGCATGTTTCTTATCAAGCTTGTTATAATCATATGTGAATAATGTCATCACAGAAGAAAATATGCTAGGAAAACCTACAGACAAAGTTTAGAAAAATTGAAATCACATCTCCCATAGTGCATTTTGGGCTTGGTATGCAACATGCAATAAAACCTTCACCAACCTTTTTTGAAATTGCTGTATATCAAAAAAGGTTATTTGCAGCTGCGGCAGCTTAGCACCTAATCTACATACATACATACATACATACATACATACATACATACATACATACATACATACATACATACATACATACATACATACATACATACATACATACATACATACATACATACATACATACATACATACATACATAGTTTATTTGTTAAAGGAGATTACTAAAAATTCGCAAGACTAAGTCCTGATGTGGACCTGCAATCTCCCATTGATTATTACAAGCTAAGCAGAATATACCACTTAATTTCCATACATCGGTTCACTGGCCAAACACAGCATTCAGGCAAGGTTGAACGGTTCAAATTTGAATAATTCTTTGAAACAAACCTGCAGCCTCGACTGAATGCTTTGTGTTTGGCCAGTGAACCGTTGTATGGAAAACGGTGAGTTAAATGAGAATATCACATGGAAACTAACCTTTTTTTGTCTTTTTAAGGTGTACACAGCTATACTTTACTGGACTAACGGTTGATGGATTAAAACCAATCAGTTGTATCGAATACAATGTCTCTGGTAGCAGATGCGTGATTCTCACTGATGTGCCATTTGTTACCATGGTGAAATTTTGAATATCTTTTCCTGTAGCATTATACAAAACCAAATAATTGAAATTGCTGAGATTCGGTAAAGGATTCCAGGATATGTCGAGGGTTCCTACTCCAGACGAGACTTGGACATGCCACTGGGAAAGGCACGAATCTAAGGAAACAAACAATAGTGGGTTAATAATATTTATACATCGATAATTTTGAAAATGACATTCACATTCAATAACATTTCCACTTTTAAATTATTTGTTGCCCAGGGCTATTAGCCTCGATTTTGGGGAGATTTTCCATTTTCCAGTAAAGGTCCATGTAGTTTCAAGAAATTGTTTGTATTATTGAAGTTGTGCATTGGTATGGTATTTGTGAAATGAGGCTAGCCTTGAGTAGATATATTGAGTCTGTAATCAAGGACTGACAGCAGTACGTATTCTACGAATTTTGGAAAAGGCTATTTACCGGCCATGTTTTTCTCTTGCTTCCTCCCTCCCTCCCTCCCTCCCCCCTCCCTCTGATTCTCTCTTTCAACTCAATGTATCCTTCCCTTTTCCTTTCACTTATTTAATCTCTGTCGCTGCACAAAAATCTCTATCATTTTATGCCTCTGCTGCTATGCCTCTGTATTTCTGTTTTTGGCCTTTGATTTACGACTATGTTGTTTTTAACCGGTTTTTTTTTCCATATCGCTTCTAGGTGATACGTGGTTAGATAAAGGTTTCTAAGGTAACTTGTGTCTGCCGTCTACCAATTCTCTCAGCCAATCCTGAGCAGAAACGTCACTTACCTTTATCTACCAGGTTACTGAAGATAAAATACCGTAAACGAAATCCCCTACCATCACGTCCATTCCTATGCCTCAAGGTGAATAACGAGTAAAAACGCACCATCCATGGATCTTTTAATATCCATCCTGACCTAGGCTTTCTGTTCCCATCCTTGATGTTAATTACTGTGACGTTTTTTGAGTTCTTGACGCTGAGCTCACTCACCCTATACACGACACCAGCAAGAGGTATTAATATAACAATGAAACTTGTTTGCGAACCAAAGGTACGTGGTATAGCAATAGTGCGGTACTCGCTAATCACCTCAAATTTATCTATACCCTGAAACAACCTTTGAGCTGATCAAAGTCAAAGCACGACTAACTCACAGTTCGAACCCTTAAGCAACCTCTGGGCACGGCTAACTCAAGGTCAACCAATTAGAATTAAGGATTCAACATCGTATTTTGATTAGAATTTCCCATTATTCTGCCAAGAGAATTTATGAAATACGAGTTCTTCTTTCTTTAAATTATTCGTAAACTCTATTGTCAAACTCATGGCAAAATTTTATTTCAATCAACAAGAAAAGTCTACATTGTATACTCGGTAAATGCTCGAAAAATGCTAACCAAAAATAGTGACCCATAACTCCTTTCGGGGAAGGCGATCAACTCAGCAGTTTTCGTATGAGTGGGAAACGATCGCTAAGGCAATGCTGTTGCCTAATTGTAAATCAATTCGTCAATGTATCTACTTGATTGATTGCAAAGTGAGTATATTTATAGGATTAATATATACCCTCGATTGCTTCTCTTCAAGTCGATCTCTTCAAAGTACAAAGCTGCTACAGGACGTGGCACAGAAGGTTTAAAAACCCACTCGTAGTTTGCTCGATTCGTGGCATTGGGATATCCAGGGCTTGTGATCTCTCCAGTGAGGTTGGTGATGGTGAAGTTGACCACTATTGATGTTAGAAATTATTAATAGTATTAATTCATCTTCTAGCTTATATCGTAAGGGTGTTATCAATAGACGCCATTTCTGGTCTCGTGTTATTTTTTGGCCACTGTATTTAGATGATTAAAAATTGAGGATAGTGTTTGCCTTTCACTAAAAGCTGATAATGAGATTGATTGAAAACAGCAGAAAACAGTAGTCTACTTATGCTAGTTCCGGATTTTACTAGTTGCAACACAACCACAAGCAAGTACAGCAGTGCTGCAGCTCAACGGAGTCGAACTGAAAGCATTGTGCAGGCGCCTCTGGCAGCCACTATACAGTCCCTGTGTGACCTCGAAGCAATGCTCTAACGGGTTTGAACTCGGTCATGCATTGCTCATTAAAACCAATTGCCTGTTAAAACCAACAGACAATGGGAAATGAAATTTGCAAGGGTCTCTGTGTGCCACTTATGTTTTTGTTACAAGAAGTTATCTATTTTATTGAAATAAGTATGTTTCATCGTAACTTACATTGCGGGTAACCACACGCAACACCAGCATCTTCATTATGTCCACAGTTGTGTGATCCAAACCCTCTGTGCGGGCACTCCAACAAAGATGATTCACTTCCTCTACACCGTACATCATCCATCCATATTGGTCCGGTTCCTTGACCAAAAGGCGCTCCAAAAGGTGCACTCGTTGCATTTGGTAGACCCATAGAACGACAGGCAACATTAGCGTCCTTAAGATTCCAATGATCATCACAGACCGTTCCCCATGAGCCATTATAGAAGACCTCAATTCGACCCTCATTTGTTGGCCCTATCAGGCGTATGTTACTTGCAATTGCTAATGGTAAATTCCATGTGGATTAAAATTAGAATTAATTTTGGGATACATGATAAAGCTAAGGGAATCTAGAGAGATGGAGGGAGAAAGAGGCATGAATCAAGTAAGCAATCCTTGCAACAATACAGCTATTTCAAAAAATATTGGTGAAGCTTTTGTTGCATGTTGCATGTTGCATGTTGCATGTTGCATGGACGATGTAAAGCTAAGCAGCAAAAGGTCACAACGATATGGAATTTTACCAAATGTTTTCTGCATGTTTTTACGGCATATTTTATTCTTTGCTGACATGATTTACAAATGATCCACAATGCATTTCAAGACGCAACATGCAACAAGCAACAAGCAACATGCAACAAAACCTTCACCAATCTTTTTTTGAAATAGCTGTATATGGCTTTCAATCCAGCGTACGTGTGGCAATCGTCATCCAAAAATGTAAACAAAAATATTTTGCTTCAGGGTCTGCATCGCCAGAAATTCCGAACGGACATGCGCAGTTAAAGTCACGATACTTAGAAAATTCAGGGCTCAAATATGGTGGGAAAAGTATTGAGAAATTTCGATAAAGTAAAATATTTTAATCTTAACTGGATAAATAAGCCAGCCCGAACCTCAAAAACAATAAAGTGTTCCACGAATTTTTAATAATTTATCGAGCTTTCGCCCTTCTAGTGCATGTTCAGGGTGAAAAGTAGGTCTTACAATGATTCAAATATTCAAAGACTATAAGCGCGCGCGATTTGCGTTATAAGAATAAAAGGACCAATCAGAGAAACAAGACAATATATACGCAAATCGCGTGTGCTTATATTCTTAAATAATTTGAATCATTGTAAGAAAATCATGGCGTAAGATAGGTCGTTTAGTTGATGTCACGACTGAAAGGCGCTCTAACGACCACAACAAGGAATAAAGCCAAATTTGGCTGAACTGTTCAGAGTGTGTGGATCTCTGCTTTTGTTACCTTGTCCACTGGAAAACAGTAATGAGATTTTGTTCTTGAATCTCAATTATCAATATTAATAAATGTCATAACCTGTCATAATGATATTGACTGAACCTTGAAGATAATGCCCGATAAGGCATTTTTAAATAAAAATGGATTGGCATGTCTTGAGTGTTTTCGAGTGTTGTTTTCTTCTAAATTGCGATTGAAATCCGCAAATGATTTGTCATATATTTTATACTCCTATATTGGAAATAATGTATATTTTACACAAATAAACCGTCTTGAAAAATATTGATAAATACATTTGGTAAATACGTACATTATTGGGTGATCAGATTGATGATAATATTTCTATTTTAGATGATTAATGTGGAAATAATAATTGACCGTCTCATTAATCGACACTGTAAGGACAGGATTATTAGTCATAATTCTGATCTTTACGATTTTTTAAGTATTTTATTCTAAATCTACTGAAAATTGAACTGCACTGTACATGTCTCTGCCAGACAACTCCAGACAAGTCCAGGCGTGGCAAAAGAAGTTTCTTGCATTTTACTGAGCTTGAATCCATCGAATTAACAGTCTGAGCAAGTAAACGTTTACCCTGCGAGCAGAGGTGGTAAACGTTTTGATTGAGGGAAGCCAAAATACCCGGAGCTTTCAGTGAAGGACATAGAAACCGGGGAATCAATCAAATAGAGGAACTAATAAACAGACTGAATATGGAGTCCTAAAAATGCCGGCAAAAACACACACAAGCTATAGGAGCTGGCACTTCTATTCATTATGAGTTTAATTTCAGAGCACACTGCATATTGTAAACAGACAAAACTGGATACAGGAATATCAACATAGTTTATGATACAAGAAGCGACGGACAGAGTTTTCCGCAAGTTTGACATTTTGTGTTTAAATATTGTAATTATAACTTTTGTCCTATAATATCGCAACCTCAATATCCCTACTTGGATCCATTCGCTTATCTATGCTACCAAAACTAGGCTAGCTTAACAAAATAAAATTACCAAAATATTGAACTTTCAGATTACATACCCGCTTGGCAGAACTGCAGTTTTAGATGCACCACAACTAAGACCAAAAGCACCTTCATCATTGATCGATTCTGCTAAATTTGATGTTGAATTGTGGCGGAAATAATGACGAAACGGTTGCACAATTGAAATGATATTTGAACATTGATAAGGTTTTTCGCTTGAGTTCTTTTGGTCATTATTCATTGTTATATAAATAACTATTGTATTGTATAAAAGATAAAATATACTTATGGAAGTCAAAGTCAGTTATCAGAAACGCTCTGCAGCCGAACCATGGCCACAGACTATGAAAAAAACGCAAAAGACGGTTTGAACCTTTAGTGCTAAAATATAGCTTGAATAAGGGAAATTATAATCAATCATTGATAATTTTAAATTTTAAGATTTTAAAATTATCAAAGCTTCAAAGGGGCACTTGGATGAAAACGCCCCAATTCTTGAAAGTCCGAATAGTTCAAATATTTAGGGACAAATATGACTCAATTATGATTTTGAAACCATATTGGCAAACTTTTTAGCTCAGGAGCTACTTGCAGTTGAGAAATTTTGGTTTAAAAGCTAAAAGAACAATAGGGTTCAAGTCATTTCCAATTCTCATCGATTTTCATCCAAGTGCCACTTTAAAAAAATTTTATTACCTGAAAATTATGCGCTAGCTCGTGACCGCCTTTTACTGTTTCTGGGTAATTAACTTTATGGAAAGTAGTTCTAATAAAATATTTTACCTTTAATAAAGGTTTTGCGCGATCACATGCATGAGGGTTGGATGAGCAGGAACAATGCAATCGTTTTACAGGAGAAGGAATTCAATTTTTCAAAATAAAGGATTGTAATGTTCTTTCATCTAGCCTGGCCACCGGCACGCGGTCAAACGATTCAACCTCAATCCAAGGTTTTATATACCGCTGGGGAAAAAATCTAATCTTATCAAGGCAACGAGAAGAGATGTAACTCGATACGATATGAAGGCTATATGATAAGAAAAATCAATAAAGTCAAAAATAAGCCATTATAAAGAAATGGGTCTTTAGCTTCGATTTGAATTTGTTCTTATTGACGTGACCCAGTAAGTCACAGAATTGTAGTGACATAAACGTACACTTTTTCACGTGACCCAGTAAGTCACAGAATTGTAGTGACATAAACGTACACTTTTTCACGTGACCCAGTAAGTCACAGAATTGTAGTGACATAAACGTACACTTTTTCACGTGACCCAGTAAGTCACAGAATTGTAGTGACATAAACGTACACTTTTTTCACGTGACGTCAAAACAGCTCAATTTGGGGGAGAGAGAAAAAGAATTTCAGCCCCTTGCATTGTGCTGCAAGGGGTTTATAACATATTAGCCCGTAATCGCTGATATTATGATATACCAACTGAAGCATACAGATGGATAGCGCTAGTACCAACTGAAGAGTAGGAAACGGCTCCCATGTTCATGTTACTTATGTTACTCCTATTGGTCACGCAATACTCTTCTTAATATTTTCCCACTCGCAGACTTTGGAATGATTTCGACAAACTTCACCCCTCCCCTCAGCTTCTTGTGTGGTGCCACCTTATCAGTGACATACTGTTGGACTTCTTCTGCAGTGATCGCATCTTTGCCGGTTACTACAAATGCTCTGGGGAGCTCCCCTGCGTCTTCATCAGGGATCCCAATGACTGCGGCATCTGTGATGAGGGGATGTGTTATTAGAACACCCTCGAGCTCTGCTGGTGCTACCTGAAGAGATTCGAAAACAATATTACTTTGATAACTGAATGAACGCCATGGAGATTTTGTATGATCACATGACTGATGCCGTGTAATCTAGACCTTGCTCATCACTGTGAGTTTCCAGTAGCTCCGCCGTGATTAGAGGAGCGTCTACATGGGGAAAGAGAAATTTTGCTTATTTGTCAGTTGTCAGTTAAATTCCAGGCCTATTGTAATTTGTCAGTTACTGCTATTTTCATAATCACGCATGAAAAATAATCAGTCGGTAACTCATATTTTTGACTGGCAGCAGTGAAAAACCAAATTTCAACGAGCAACTCGCAGTTACAGAGTTTGCACGCTTATGAAAAAAGTAGTAAGTTTCAACCTTTTGTCAGTTGTCAGTTAAATTTTGTATGAGATCTCAGGTTCGATCTCCGCCAACCGGAGAACTCGGGTTTTTTTTCTCGATAACATTAGCTTGAGGACGAATAGTTTCAGTGGAAATATCATGAGCTGTCATCCACCATGACTACACTATTAATTACTTATTATAATAAATTACTATTAATAACTTTTCTTTTTTTTCTACCTGAAAGCCTTTGTATTTAATGAGTTCCTTCTTTCTGTCGACAATATAGAAATACTCATCTTCATCGTAATGGCCAATGTCTCCCGTGTAAAGCCAGCCGTCCTGGTCAATGGTTTGTGCAGTTTGTTCCGGGTTATTCAAGTAGCCTGAAATACACATCAAGTGTTATCAAACAATTATTGGATGAGGTTGAGCATGATATCGTAAATTATTTTAAAAGAACAAGGTCGTGTTATCTCCCGAAAAACATACAGATAATGCATTTATCATGTCAAGCTCACACACTATTAGGGATTGGCTGAAGACTCTCGACCAATCAAAAGCGACATAGTTCGAGAGTAAAATGAGTAATAATAGATGTTACAAGTTATTGCACGGCACTTTGTTCGGGTCAAATAACATAACTGTATATAAGACAGTAATTTTGTCACAATTCTGGCCGGGAAGTAGTTAGTAGCTACGTACCTTTCATGGTACCAGGTCCCTTCAAGCATATTTCACCATCTTCTCCTGGTCCAAGTGATTCACCAGTTTTTAAATCTTTAACCTAAAAACCAAAGATAACTATAGAATTGATTCCAGGTATCACAGTTACCCTAACACTCAGTTTTGTAGGGGGAGGGATGAGATTGGCGGTCCATTCTTCTCATTGGATTTCAAGAACATCAAGGTACAGAGCAGTCCACTTATCTCAGTGCAACTCGGAAGAAATTCCGGAAGCCTTTGGGACCTTGCCTTATATACTGAGGCATAAGTTACTAGCAGTAATAGGACAATAACATGACTTTTGTCGTGCATATTGTTTATTTGTGGCCCGAGTAGCATCAATTTTGCGCCCGAGCGCGGCGAGGGTGCAAACGATGCTGCAAGGGCCACAAATAAACAATATGCACGACAAAAGTCATGTCATTATCATAATCATTAATATACAAGACCAAATTATACAAAGTCTTCAATATCAAAAGTTAGAATTTTAATAAAAAAATTTCATTCGAAAATAAAGTTGTCATGTCGAAGCAGGGCGGTAAATGCATTTACAGCCCACGCGCTTGGCGTTTGACCCGCTAGACTGCATAACGTTTTAGTGAGGGCAGTTTAATATTTGGCCTTGTATACCAGGTATTGATGATAATAAAAGGTAAAATCTTTAAATGCTATAGTCTTACTTTAGCTTCTGTGTTGGGAAGCAGAATCCCAATGGATCCACACTTAGAAGAGGGTTTCTCTGGTGGATTAAACATGGTACCTCCTCCTGTCTCTGTCAGACCATATCCTGTTAAATATATCACCAAAAAAACCTTAAATATCATGAAGTAGAGTTTTTGATTCTCAATTGTGCTTTGAAGAGTTCTTTCCCAGTGAACCCGGGATCTCCTCCCTCGGCAAAAATTGTTTTTCAATAGCACGCGCGGAATCATCGTCGCGATGAAGTAGGTTTTGGTGGCCGTCAGTTATTACATCCCATAAGCACGTGCCCTTGAAAACGTTCTGTTTTCCGTTGTTTTCTCACGAAGATAAAGTACTTTATTCGAGATTTTGCCCGCAGGCTGGAGCTCAACAATATAGGACACAGGGTCCTCTTCGAGGTACGTTGCACTAATTACCAACCCCCTTAGAATTCCCATCTCATCCCCATCTCACAATCAACCCTTTAAGAAAACATTTTTACATTTTTACGTCCTCAGTGTTTTTTTTACGTCCCTCCGATGCAGGGAAAGGTAGTGTGGATGGAGAGACGGGACCGCCATTTTACGGGACCGCCGTTTTACGTGGCCATCCGAGTCTCGTGAAGGCCTAACCATTTTTAGATGTTACAACAAAGGCAGCACCTT
Organism: Anthopleura xanthogrammica; assembly: GCA_964019055.1. Classification (NCBI taxonomy): domain Eukaryota; kingdom Metazoa; phylum Cnidaria; class Anthozoa; order Actiniaria; family Actiniidae; genus Anthopleura; species Anthopleura xanthogrammica. The sequence goes on along the minus strand of OZ025212.1, from coordinate 7,224,928 downwards.
CTCCTCAGTTATTTTAAGACCCCGAGTGTTGGTCCGGCCCCGGGACTTGAATCCACGACCTCCCGCACGAAAGTCCAGTGCTCAACCAACTGAGCCAACCGTGTGGCGGCCGTTTAATTTGACGTCCATCGAAACGCTAATACAGGGGGGTCGAACTAAAAGCAATTTTATTCACAGCTCTGGGCAACAAGAGTTTGAGTATCGCAGTAATATAAATAAGATTTTTAATAAGAATTTAGTACATTTTCTTTACGTTACCTTGCCGTACAGAACTGACATTTGGGAACCTTTTCAACAGTGCTTTCTCAAGTTCATCTGACAAATGGGCTGCTGCACACACAATAGATTTTACAGACGACAAGTCATATTTTTCAACCATGGGATGTTTGGTTAGAAATAATGCAATAGGCGGAACTAGAGGTAGAAAAGTGACCTGCAAGAACAATAAAACATTTCATTGCTGAAGGCTTGGAAAATCACCCAGCTCATGAATATGACATACTCAAAAAAACGGCCGGAATTGCAAATTCAACTTTAAAGTTAATGTGATGGAAAAATAAAAAAACTGATCATATCACAATAGGAACATTGCATATAATACAAAATAAAAACTTTAAAAAGAATTATTTATGCTGTAACGTTGGCGCAACTTATGCGAGTAGTGCCACGGAAATCTAGTTATATTTCTGTTGCACAACGAATGGGCCAAAAATTTCGAGGAAATGCCTAGTATAGCACACCTCTCGCAACATGTCTCGCTGGCAGTGTTTTGTTTTGAACAGCCAATGAAATTCCATCCTGCTTACTAAAATGGATTACTTTTCCAGTCTTTCGCGTTTCACGAGGGCCACCGAAAAATAATCACTACTGAACTACCGTGATCCAATAAAGTTGTTATGATTATGAAATATTACCTGGAGTAATAACAGGCAGTCTAGGCTTAGTGTTCGTACTGTTGCAACTTTCGAGTTCCGTGTTTGTCCATTACAAATGTAATGTTTGTTCGTTTCGAATTAAGAATTTTAATAATTTACTCAATAATTACCACCCTTCCTACCTAAAAAAAATGTCAAAAAATAATTCTGGGCAGCCTGTGGAGTCAGACTAACATCCCTTTTCGATGTAACTGCATGCGCAACATGCATTTTTTCACTGGCAACAACTGATTGCAAGATAAGTTACAAGTAACATTACCTAGTGTACCATCCCCTCTGAGTCAAACTTTGACATACAAGTTTTTGCTTAACATTATTCAAGACGTTTTCTCAATTAATTTTCTTCAGTTGAATACATAATTTTGGCCACAACGCTTCGCAGCCTGTTCTTCAGTAATTTTTCTACAATTTTACGCTACCAAGTTTCCCTACCTTGTGTTTCTCGATGGTATCTAGAAACAGCTCCGGTTCAAACTTCGGTACACAGATGAGCTTAGACCCGAGATAGAAGTGCACTCCCATGATATAAGCAAGTCCATAAGCATGGAAAAACGGCAAAAATGCAAGTATTATTTCCTGAGTTATATCAGCTCTTCTAGGCATGAATCTCTCACAAGCCATAATAACAGCTTGTGAGATGTAGTTGGCATTAGTCAACATTACCCCCTTTGGAAGACCCGTTGTTCCACTAGAGTAGGCAAGACTAACTACTTCTTCACTAGGTGTCTTCGTGCTGTAGATTTCAGGTAAATAAGAGCCGTCATCGCTGAGAATAAGATTCCACAAGGTATCAATATCAAGAACATTATCCAAAGGTAGGTTTATTTTAGATGCAGCTTCTCTTGCCTTGGGTAAGAGTTCCAACGAAGAAACAAGATATTTTGCACCAGTATCATTGAGCTGATACACAAGTTCATCTACAGTATACGCCGGATTCACTGTAGTTATAGTTCCCCCAGCAGCTTGGATGCCGTACACTGCTATAGGATATTCAGGTATGTTGGGCATGAAGAGGGCGACAACATCTTTATGGTTTTTACCCATGCGTTTGAAGGCTGATCCGCATTTCTTTACAAGATTACGCACGTCATTATATGTAAGTAACTTCTCACTCATGCAATCAGCCTGAAGAAAGGTCAAACAAATAATTTAAATTTAATTCATTGATTGTTTGGGTTTGATAACAAATGAGTTTGAGTTTGGATTGTAAACTATTAAAAACACATTGATGACTGTCAACAGAGCTTAAGTACTGTGTGGTTTAAAACTCGTGAAAGGTGTATTAGACTACTTAGGCAAACAGCTCTATTTTACTTTTGAATTCGTTCCGCCAACTGACAACGACCATTTTCACTTAAATATATTTGAACTAACTTGTGATATGATAATAATAAATAATGAAGTAAATGATAAATCAATATTGTACTCACGATGGCATGCTTCTTTCCGTGACGTTCACAATGTTCCAAAATAAATTCGATGTAAGTCTTGTTCGGAATGTGCAAATCAGGAGACGAGGAACGAATGATTCTTGTGTCTTTTGAGGCTGACGATAGCCATCTTGAGTAACTAAAGTTGAACCTTTGTACAGGTGTTAGATTAAGGTGTGAACCTTTGAGTACATTTTTGCCTAAAATAAGGGTTCTTTGAACACGATGGCTTTTAGTGAGAAACATCTTGACTACGAATATGTAACCGATAGAATGACCATGGGTCAATGAGTTTTTCTTTTTCACGTGGAGTCACGCGATCGTTAACACGAACAAACGCAACAATTAAGCTTGGAAGGCATTCAACATGCAGGTAGTCAGGTGAAAAAACCCTACCTCCAGCATACGCCGAGAAAACGTATCATTTGAATTGTAAATTTAATTGTATACCCAATTTAATAAAAATCTAGGAAAATCATACCCTTTGTAGTGGCACATCAGTACGAGATTGTATCATAGAAACTTGCCTCCCCTCCCCTCCCCTCCCCTCCCCTCCCCTCCCCTCCCCTCTGTCTGAGCTGAACTTGACGCATGAAAAGGTTTGCTTGCATGTAGTAACGCATGGAGTACGTGTGGTACTAATCGCTGTTCATGAGTGAAGATCAATCTCTTTTGTTTTGTTATTTTTCCTGTTGGTGTGACCATTTGCATCTACAATACTTGTGTTCATCCTTCCATGGACTAGTAAAATTGGCAGTGGAACTATTACAGTCGAACATCTCTAGTTTCGCCTTCCCCCAAACGCATGTACGTGTTTATCCCATTGGACTACGGACACCCAGTTTTAAAATATGGCCATCTTTCTTTGGTGTCCATTATCGTTACGTATTCTAACGATTTATTTGATTGAAGCTGATATATTGAAGTACTTAATTTACAGCCGATTAACCTGTCACGACTTTTGTCTCAAGTACGAATATATGTTATCGATTCCCTGGTGAGGTTTGAGCTACAGGGTCGCTATGTGACTTTTTTTGGAGCGTGGCTAGTCACGCAAAAATAGAACGAGAACATAAAAACTTGGATATAGAAACAGGATGGAAATAATGGAAAAAGATTGTGAAAGGTGGACCGTCAATATCAAAATATCGGGAACTAGTTTAGCCCTTTATCTTAATAGTAAATTTTATTACCCTCCATCGCAAACTTTGGTCAAAAATACGAGGCACGTTTTTCTAGACCATTAAAAGCTACTTTACTAGTTTCTAGCTTGTTGAGATTTACACGAGCCCGGCAGTCGAAATACTAGCTGTCCTAGCTATAGTTTGCAAACGAGACATCAAACTTCGGGGGTCGCACGTCAACGAAAACGGTATTAAAAGCGGAAGTATCCGTAGAGGCAGATTTTCAGATACTATCCTCATTTTCTGCTTACTCTTACATACTGTTTGAATGATTGTTAGGTCCAATTCAAGGCCCGATGAATGTCACTGCTACTGCCACTGGCATAAGCTCGATCCTCTTCACCTTGCAACGAATTCTTCAAGAATATTCAAACTGGATCCTGACGGGATACGAACTTTCCTATGGCACTATCGAAAATGTCTTTCTTACATCAGTTGTTAGAGTTTAGGCAAATACAACATCCTACGAAATCAAGAACTGCATTAGTCAAACAAAGTATAATATCCAGGTCTGGGGATTAATGAATAAAGGTTCTGGGCCGACAAGTCCTATATGTAGTATCCACGACAACAGGTAAGATGTAATACTTCAGAATCTGGTAGTCGACTAGAAAGTTTCTACTACTTCGACAACCACACAAACGTCTTCTCATTTTTTTGTCTATTTTCTATTTGTAAATAACTATTTTTTGTAATTTTAATAAATATCTTTGTAATTTTGTATAAGTATTAATAGGTGTGTGAATAGGCAAAAGTTCGAAGTTCACAATGTTCGCGATTGTGGTCTAACTGTGGTGAATTTGGCTGCGCATTTCAGAAAAGCTTGGGAAGCTCTAAAAATCTCTTAAAACATGTTAAACTGAAGAAACTGGTTTGATGTCGAGAAATCTACAAAGGTATTGCCAAAACCTTTCCAGACGTACAATGAAAATACGAATATTGTTGCGCCCTTTGAATGTTGCGGGGATATATCCCAAATTCTATTTTTTTGCATAATAGCAATGTTTCAAAATCCCAGCTCGTATAGGAAATGGACAAAATCAACCAGTCCAGAACCAATCCCTAACCCATCATGAGCCGATCAATGACCGATCATTAGCCGATCAATGACCGATCATGAGCCGATCAATGACCGATCACAGGGTGGTTATGAATAACACTTTGCGACCACGACAAGTAAATTACAGTAAACGAGAGAAAATGTAATTATGATATATTTATTTCTGAAATTCATAAAAATTGATCAAGTATAGAATGATTAGCTTCTTGCATAGCCGGCTCACACCTGGCTTCATTCCCTTGAGTATCATTTCTTTGTTCAAAAATTTCGATTAATAATAATTTAATGATAATTTAATTCTAGTGCATCACATCGAATCTCAATGCTCTTAATAAGACCATGGACAAGACTGGAAGGGAAAATCTCGAGGGAATGACTTGGTACGAAAAGGAAAAATAATACGCCTAAATGGAATGAAAATCAGTCAATGAAGTAGGTTTATTTACAATTGCCTGAGTAATTTTTTTTGCAAGGTTAAATGATTTGAAACGCAAGTACACGACAATGTGAAAGTCCTCCACGTTACCCTGGCTACTAGAAATTTTCTCGCTCCAGTGCCCAAGGAGAGCAGTCTGTGTAGGTTCATTTTGTGTAGAATTTTTTATTTATTTATTTATTTATTTATTAACTTTACAACCACGAGAGCCTAAATACATAAATATCAAAATACAAACTTACAGTACGAATTACAGCTACAAGAAAATGAACCGAAGACTAAAAAAATATATATATTATACTATGTGCTGCTCGATAGGTTGAGGGTCTAACCAACAGGACACAGGTCCTATACAAAGGTCAGCCAATAAGTATATTCATGTATCAAGTGTGAAGGTCCATGGAATTTCAAAGTGTTTGTATTGTTGAAGTGTTGCATTCTTTACTATACCGTTGGTATTTGTGAATATTTTGACATTGAACTGAGGCTAACCCTGCGTAAATGAATCTGTAGTCAATGAACAAAGCGGTATTTTACGAATTCTAAAAATGGCTATTTTCGCCACGAGACTACACGTAGTAATTAAATAAATGTGCGCAAAGGATTTTGATATTAGTAATATGCCGCTGATGATCTAGACAAATCAATACTTGAAAAACTTAAAAATAAAACTTTAAATTTTGTTCAAGTTGCGAAATGTTTCTCGGTGATCTGAGACAAATCTAGAGAACCACTGTTACAATTTGTAATTAAAAGAAGCTTACCCAATAAATTTAATTTGTATCGATATCTTTAACATTATGAATATAAATATTATTACCCCCCTTTTGTGCACCAGTGTTGATGTGAAGGCACTGTTCACACGGTGAAACTTCATTACCTAAATCTTGTGTGCAACGATTGTGAGAACGTTTAACGCGGGGTGTTGTGCGACGCAAGTCCTCAGGAAATTTGGCTCGCGACACAATCTTCAGCTCTACGATTACAAAATAGATGTAATTTTCTTTTTTCTTTGCACAGACGTTTTCGCTAAGTTTCACCGCGTATCGGACTTCACTGTAAAAATTTTGTATGTATTTTACACATTGTCATCATGCTATTGATAATTTAGTATTAATCCGTCTCGTAAGCTAATACACTTGATAACCATTTTTCGATTTCCTGGACGGGTTTTCCCTTCCGTTGCGCGTAATCTTTCACCTGAAAGGCAAAAAGAAATTATTATCTTACTTTCTTGATCTGTTATTGCAGCTGCAGCTGTTTTTGTGTTGTCATCGCTGTTGTTGTTCTTGCTGCTGTTGTTAATGTTGCTGGTGTTGTCATTGCTATTGTTGTTATTGTTGCTGCTTTTGTTGCTGTTTTCATTTCTGCTGCTGCTGTTGTTTCTGCTGCTGCTTTTGTTGTTGTTGTTGTTGTTGTTGTTGTTGTTGTTGTTGTTGCTGCTATTGTTGCTGTTGCTGCTGTTTTCGCTGCTGTTATTATATGGCTTTATAAAATGCTGTTATACCCAACATAAAACGTTTCCACATATTCACCGTGCACGTACCTGATCCTCGCATACTTTTCCTACAGCAAAGTAAGTGGATTCTGGGTGACTGAAATAAAGACCTGACACAGATGCTGCAGGGTGCATAGCTAATGATTCTGTCAGCTGGATACCCGTTTGTTTCCCACAGTCCATCATTTCCCACATGGTGACCTTCTCCGTGTGGTCTGGCTGGCTGGGATATCCAAAAGCTGGTCGTATGCCCTATGGAATAGAATGGAATTGAATGAAAAAAAAACGCAATTAAAATTAAACTAAAAATGCAGTTTTGAAGCAGGGTTTTCTGATATAAAGCTAAGCTTCCGATTTTTCTATGCGAAAAACTGAAGGTTCGATTCCCTGTCTCTCCCTTGATTCGAGGGTTTTTCTCCGGGTTCCCGGTTTTCGTCCCTCCACAAAACCTAACACGCTAAATTCCAATTCGATCTGTCAGTTAGCCATCCCTGACTTTGATCAGCCCAAAGGTTGTTTCAGGGTTTGATCTGTGAGTTAGCCATCCCTGACTTTGATCAGCCCAGAGGTTGCTTCAGGGTCCGATCTGTGGGTTAGCCGTGCCCTGACTTTGATCAGCCCAGGGGTTGCTTCAGGGTTCGATCTGTGGGTTAGCCGTGCCCTGACTTTGATCAGCCCAGGTTTCAGCAGTCAGTTATAACAAGTTTTGGTCGCACGTGTTTCACTCCTGTTTGTCTGACTCAATGAAGGTACATTGTTTACCTTATATCTAATCCTGTGAAGATCCTTAGCATCCAGTTCTTCGTCGCAAGAGTATCCCCAATGATCCTTACGAACTCTCTCGTGCAACTCTTCAGCAAAAGCCTATAACGTAAGCACGCAAAATTCGTGGTGCAGTTTGTATAGGTGATAGGACCTTGGATGAAAACAATTCCAAGAAATGCCAAAATTGGACAAGGCCGTATAGGCCGTTGACAATCAGAGTAAGTTTTTGAATTCAATAAAATCTAGAGGTTTAAGATGAACTATTCATGAAATAAAAGGAGTTTCTTTCTACCAAAAGTTTTAACAGGCTGAAAGTGGTCAAAATAGGTTACCTCTACTATTCTGTCAGCCAACGCCTTCACCATTATCACACTGTAATCATCCAACTGCTTACTGAACCTGTTACCAAGAGACAACAAATACGTGAGCTATGTTCTACTGTTTGATGTATTAGGCCATGTTAGGTGTGACTTACTGTTCAGCCATGTCCTCGGCGCCCATACAAGACACAGCAAAGCATCCAATGTAGTCTTCTACTCCCGAGTCTAAAGGGGCTATGAAATCTGACAAGCAGTAATAGGGCTCCTCGACACCGCGTTCTTTTTGAGCCTGACGATATTATATGGGTTAGACATACAGGTATCAAGGGTAATATATAGTCAAGTGTTATAACTAGATATATCTTATACATGCATCATCATCATGAGCAGCAGCAGCAGCACAGCCATCACCTTATCATCATCATCACCATCAACACAACCATCACCTCATCATCATCATCATCACCATCAACACAGCCATCACCTCATCATCAGCATCATCACCATCAACACAGCCATCACCTCATCATCAGCATCATCACCATCAACACAGCCATCACCTCATCATCAGCATCATCACCATCAACACAGCCATCACCTTATCATCATCATCACCATCAACACAACCATCACCTCATCATCATCATCATCACCATCAACACAGCCATCACCTCATCATCAGCATCATCACCATCAACACAGCCATCACCTCATCATCAGCATCATCACCATCAACACAACCATCACCTCATCATCATCACCATCAACACAGCCATCACTTCATCATCAGCATCATCACCATCAACACAACCATCACTCATCATCATCACCATCATCATCATCATCACCATCAACACAACCATCACCTCATCATCAGCCTCATCAACACAACAACACCACACCATCAAATGATACAAACATCAGTTCATCATGCGCATCATATTATATATCTGAAAAGCTTAGTCGTTGTAATAACCTGTTGTCTGAGTCCATAGAAGACTGCTTTAGGAGTTCCTTTTCTTGACTGGTTTTCATCAAACACATAGATATCGTCCCCTACGCTGTTCGCTGGATAAAAAGCCAATTCTCCTACTACTCTCAAAGACTTGGTTTCCACGATTGACTTGAGCATCTTTTGGCCATCCTCAAACACACGTTTAGCTTCTTCCCCTAACGAAGTCATGACAACAAGGTTTCATAAGACAGTGACAGCACATGGGCCGTGAACCAATCACAGCGCGCGTGATCACTGTTCGACCAATCAGAAAGCTCGGAAATGGCAGCGTCACGGTCACGGAACGACATTCATACAATGCGCTTTCAAAGGCTGATCCAACAGCCCCTTTTATGTGACGTCAAATCAGCTCAATTTGGAGGGCAAAACAACAGAATTTCAATCTCCTGAGAATTGGAACCTAATGTTTTGTCCTCCAAATTGAGCTGCATTCCGACGTGCTGCAAGGGGTCTATACCTTTTTGTGTACTACAATTTGTAAGCTTTCTCTCTAAGTAAAAAGCTCGAGTCTCAAAATGCCTTCAAATGGAGCGCAAATGTAGAAAGTCATCAAGTGTAATTTGGTGCCTTACTCGCAAAGAATCATCAGATAGATAAAAAAAATTAGTTTCGAACAACTTACCAACGGTTTTGTCAGCGAATATTTTCGGGTATCCTCTGTTAGGGTATTTTCCTCGTAGCTGCCAAACATCAAAGAAAGGTTTCCAGTCGATGTATGGAAGGACTTTCTCCAGGTCGTAATCATCCAGCACCTTTGCTCCTAAGAACTTTGGCTTCACTAACAAAGAAGTAAAAAATGCAAGAAAAATGATACCACAAGCAATTGCTTTTGAAAGAAACCAGTAAGAAACAAGGCACTAGTTTATACCGAAATTCGGACCTTGAGCAAAATTGTTCAAGGCATTACGTGCCAGCTAAGTTGACCTTCACAACAAACTCAAGGTCAACCAATCAGAATTGAGGATTCAACATCGTATTTTGATTAACATTTCCCATTGCTCTGTCAAGAGAATTTATGAAATACGAGTTCTTCCTTCTTTGAATTAATCGTAAACAGAAGTCAAACTCATGGCGGAATTATATTTCAATCAACAAGAAAAGTCTACATTGTATACTCGGAAAATGCTCGAAAAATGCAAACCAAAAGTAGTGACCCATAATTCCTTTCGGGGAAGGCGATCAACTCAGCTGGTGTAGTTATGGTCTGGGGGCCGCCTAGTCTCTCCCCTCATGCCTTCGGGCTAAAACATTATTCTGCGTAATCAGTACATTAACAGCGGATCGGCCTAAATTGCCGTCATGTCCGAAGTCCATTCGGCGCCTTAGCTTCTGCACGGCATCGTTTTGAATTATTTAGCCAATTTCTCTAGGTAGTCTTGGGTGCGAACCACAACGTATCAACAACAACGAGGTACCTGGTTTGACGTCCACTATGTCGACAACAAGCTGCTGATCACGAGCTTTGTCAAGGCTGAGATATCGACGATCCTAAACAAGAATAACAACAGAATAAAATCGTAAAGTGATGGAAAGAGTAGAAATCTCACGTGCTGGAAAAATTCAGTGAATAATCCGTGCAATAGACCCCTTGCAGCACGTTGGAATGCAGTTCAATTTGGAGGACAAAACAAAAGGTTCCCATTCTCAGGAGATTGAAATTCTTTTGTTTTGTCCTCCAAATTGAGCTGCTTTGACGTCACGTGAAAGGGGTCTATAGCTGTAAGTGTACTGATTTTCGCCCAAGCTGAAAAAGTTTATTGCTGTGAAATTATGTCAGGATTTAGTTAGTATTATTACTTTATTCATTCTTTTTGTAAAAATTTACCTTTAAAGAATCATAATGGTCTACTCGGATTTCTTCGTATTCTTCATTCACCTCGTCCATAAAGTCCTCGCGAGCAGATTTATCCATCAATGCTGAACACTTTAAAGACAACAAACAGAACTGTCAATCAAAATGACTGACATGGGTGAATCAAACAATACTCTACCACAGGGAACCCAAAGACAGTTCTCAACTTCTATTCTTTCCATGAATATAAAGAGGGTTCTCAAGCTTTCCAAGTCCCCGATTAAAATATCCGTCTGTCTTACTTTTTCAGGGGAGGGGTGAGGAGGGGAGGGACAGTGGATTTTCAGGATTGTGGTGTACTATACTTACCACAACAGCACTCTTGGAAGCGTCTAAGACATGTATGGTAGGTTCGCTGTATCGAGGAGCTATCTTGACAGCAGTGTGCGTTCTGTGAAACAATCAATCAATCAAGTCAATCAACCAGCAAACCAAAATCAAAGACTGAGGTATATAAGGCTGAGCATTTTTTAAGTAAAATTCGGGGAATTCTGGTAGACAACTAAGTTCCACAACAAAAGACTCCAAGGTTTACAATAGAACGAAGCTAACAAAGAATAAAATAGCATTCTATTGAATTACGCACATACACTGTGTCCTCTATTGTGTCCTACACACCAAGTTATGCCCGTTCTCGAGCTTCGATGATTGGCTAAGGCGACGTTACTTGGCGGGAAAGCCGTTCTAAATATGCTCCTTTTCGTAGTCTTCCCACAATCCCTTTTGGTCCCAGCACGAGCTCGAGCTCAGGGTAAAATTTGCATAAAAATGAATGCTCCTTTCCGTAGTCTTCCCACAATCCCTTATAATCCCAGCGCAAGGTCAGGGTAAAATTTGCATAATAATGTATAAAAAATATGCAAATTTTACCCTGACCTCGAGCTCGCGCTGGGATCATAAGGGATTGTGGGAAGACTACGGAAAGGAGCAAAGACAGTCTGGGAAAATGATAACTCCTAAGGTAGATACGTGAGTTGTGTGCTCCGGGTAATAGGCTCCTGGTTAAATATACTTCTGATAATAACTAGACCACATACTGTACCTTGATGTAGTAGCTCCACCAATCAGAAGCGGTATTTTCATCCCTGTTCTTTCCATCTCCTTGGCAACGTGAATCATCTCGTCCAAAGACGGAGTAATCAGACCAGACAAACCAATAATATCTAAATATATCATATATGAATCATAATGAGCAAGTGCTGCCTGTTTAGCTCAAAGTGCCTATCTCTGACGGTTTAGTTTGAAAATCACTTCTACATGTAGGGTATAATACGATGGCACAGTTTTACAGGATATGGTCTTCTCATTTTAGATATAGAAAGGTTTAAAAGTTAAAAATGCAAATCTGCATCGTTAATCATCACAAAGCAACAGTTTGTTCGAGTCTATCTTCATTGGCATACACAAAATAGTGTTCCTTTACACTTCTCATGACACAGGGGATACCAAGGATTGATAGATTGATAGGTACTTCTACTACTAATAATGTGGATAAAATCACCTGCTCCTTCATCAATTGCAGTCTTCAGGATTTTTTCGCAAGGTGTCATAACCCCCAAGTCAATCACTCTGTAAGAACAACAAAGAATATTAGCCAGCAGACACTGTAATATAGTCAGTTAACCTTTAATACTCTTCTATATGTTCTATATGTTCAGAGTAAAAGCTATTCGAGAGTCCCCCTCCCGTCCCCTCCCATCGCCCATAAAAAAACCCGTTGATAATCAAGAAACAACTACATAACAATAGAACTTGTGAGCGAATAAAAAGCATAAGTGGATTGATAATAAATATGAGTAGCAATGCAAATGTACCTGTAATTATTACAGCCAAGAACAACACCCACAATGTTTTTACCAATGTCGTGGACGTCTCCTTTAACCGTTGCAATCACTATTGTGCCATTATACTGATCCTAAAAATGGAAAGATCATAAGTACAGTACAATAAAACACCGCACAGTGCAGCATCGCACCACACTGCAACGCACAGCCCAATGGTGCACAGCACAGCACATCTCAGGACACATCTCGCATCGCATCGCATCGCATCGCATCGCATCGCATCGCATCGCATCGCATCGCATCGCATCGCATCGCATCGCATCGCATCGCATCGCATCGCATCGCATCGCATCGCATCGCATCGCATCGCATCGCATCGCATCGCATCGCATCGCATCGCATCGCATCGCATCGCATCGCATCGCATCGCATCGCATCGCATCGCATCGCATCGCATCGCATCGCATCGCATCGCATCGCATCGCATCGCATCGCATCAGGATGCAGCACAGCACAGCACGACACATCACATCACATCTCATCACAGGCACAGCACAGTCACGACCACAGTCACGGGCAACGGCAAAGGCACAATACCTACAGTGTAGTGACATTACCTTCAATGACTTATCGTCTTTGCCATCATTATTGGCTAGTGCAAGCTGTCGCTCTTCCTCCATGAACGGGATTAAATGACCAACAGCCTTCTTCATCACGCGAGCTGACTTGATTACCTGAAACAAATTTGGTAAGGTCAGATATCTCAACCTATCCCTTTTCAAAACATTTGAGATACTGTGAATCGTTCAATGCACTTTAGAGACAAAAAGTATTACCTGAGGTAGAAACATCTTGCCGGCTCCAAACAGGTCGCCAACCACACCCATCCCCTGAAAAAATAAATGTTGATAAGACTGAGAATACGAAGGAGAAGGCTCCATATGCTACGACGCAAAGTTTAGCTCCTAATTCATGATCGTTTATTAGCAGAAGGACGAATTTGTTAGCACGATATTCTTTGTAAACTCCTAGTTTGCAATGCCTTTATCATCTTCATATCTTCAAACATTTTTCAGCGGGTTTTATAACCATTTTCAAGACATCTGGTAGAGGTTTTCGAGACATCTCTTTCAGATTTCACATGATACAAAAAAACATTTCCGATAACTGCGGCTCTTTATGGCTTCATAATAAATTATAATAATCCTTCACAATGCATGAAAAATGCAAACCATTAAATGGTTGTGGCACTCAAAGGGCTTCACCTGTCAATCAAAGTATTGATATCCAATCTCATTGTCTTAAAATAAGGAAGCCATTTGAGTGTCACACTAGGGTGTTTCCCAATCACATTAAACAGATTTTTAATAACGTTGCCATGCCAACCTTCATAAGCGGTCCTTCAATAACGTTGAGAGGACGTGGATATTTTTCTGTACACAGTCTGGCTTCTTCTGTATCCTTAACGACGTACTTGTCAATGCCCTGTCAATCAAAATCATGTGATTAAGTGTCTGACAAAAACGTTGTTTTCATTTCATTTTTAATTTTTTACACTAATTTCAATCTATCGTATTTTCTTAATGTATCCTTCTACCTATTTGCCAATAACTTGTCAATCAAAATTCCATTCCCATTTCATTTTTACTTCCATTTCTTTCTGTATCCTCTATCACGTGACTGATATGCAAATTCAGGTCCACTGTTTTATTAATTTTCTCTCCTACTTTTTTTCTTTTTTGCATCTTTTCTTTCCCATTCTTATTTTCATTTCTGTTTCCAATTTTATTCCCTCACCTTGACAAGCGCATGTTCAAGTCTCTCCTCCACTGGGCAGTTTCTCCACTCGTCTGTAACGACTTGCTTCTTGGCACCTGCACCCATGGACTAACAACAAACAATATAAGGCATTGTAAGTAGGTTTTCCAGATCTTTCGTATGAACCCAAAAAACACTAAACATCAATTTTATCAAACACTGGAGGAAAACCAGAGAACCTGGAGAAGAACCTTTGAATCAAGGGAGAGACCTAAGGTGCTTACCATTTAACCGAAAAACCGGAAATTCCGGTTAGAAAACAAATGGTGTGTGTCATTCCAATCAGAAAGTTCCAGAAAACTCGGTTTTCTAATTGAAGTAATCTACTTTTCCCGCTCTTTTTGGTTCTTTCGGTAGACGAGTGCCATTCGTTGGAAGTTTGTCTGATTAGAATCGAGATTAGAAAATCACTTACCATTCCAGATGGATTGGTTTAAATGGTAAGCACCCCTCACAAACTCTACCCAAAAATGGTGCCAAGTCCGAGAATCGAACCTGAGGAACCAGAGCTTAGAGGTTGAGTGCACTGCCTCCTTGATTCCCAAAGCGTTTATGCATTTGAGGGATGCACTAACCTGTGCCAGCTGTAGAAGCTTCTCAGTAGCATCAGGGTCTTTGTTCCATAACAAATCTTCACACAGCTTTAGAAGACCTGGTTCAATGTCATCATATACAGGAAGCATACCGGCATTAACGATCGCCATATCTAAGCCCACCTGAAGAAAAACAAATGAGTGAAGTCAAATCCCTCTCAAAGCAAGATGAACATAAATAGCTCCACCAACTCATTTAGAGACATTGCACACAGAGAGCAACACTAGTTTATAAGTTGTGACTTCATTTTCTCTCTTGTGCGAAATCTTTCATCAGCTGAATCACAATTTTTCAATGGCATTCTTTTTAGGCTGATACACTGATATGGTCAGTGTTTGGACACAATCTAGATGAGATAATAATATCAGAACATGTACCTTAATAGCATGGTATAGGAAAACACTGTGCATAGCTTCACGGATAGTATCCATGCCACGGAACGAAAAGGAGAAGTTTGATAGGCCTCCACTGACACGAGCACCGGGTAACGTTTGCTGTGGAAAATAATCAGAAGAAAACACTGACAAACAGTTACAGTAGAGTAAATTTTGTATGTCACAAAAAATGTATGTTTCCCACTCATACTAAAACCACTCTATGTCTTGCTGTACCTTAATAGTTCTGGTCGCCTCGATAAAATATTTCCCATAATTGTTATGTTCCTCGATTCCTGTTGCTATGGTGAGGATATTTGGATCAAAGATGATGTCGTTTGGGTTCATCTTTACTTTATCAACCAGAAGATTGTATGACCGAGTGCAGATTTCTATCTTTCTTTCATGATCTGCTGCCTACAAAACAAGAGAGACAAATGTTAGTATGTTCATACCAAATTCATGTGGCGCATGTGAAGAATATGCAGTGAAACTCATTAACAAACACTTTGTCTCCAGTGGGCTATGACTGATGTCAAATATTTCTTTCAATTTTTATTGGACCCTAAAACTCATAGCTAACTCACAGATCCAATAGACCCTTTTCGAATATGGCATCTATGACGTCAAACGAGGATTCTGAGAATGTCCCGGATGTTGAAACCCAATGTTTTCCACTAGCAGCACCTGGACTGGAATATCCCGGATTTCAAAACACAATCACTATCACTCATAACATCTGGGATATTCTCGGACTCCTCATTTGACATCATAGACGCCATATTCAAAAAGGGTCTATTGGGATTTATTGTTTTGGGCTTTGCAGAGGAAGGAAAAATGGAGAACCCAGATAAAAAATCTGACATGATTCCCAGTCCAGGAATCAAACCCGAGACCCCAGAGGTCAGAGGTCAGAGGTCAGAGTACACCAACACTACGTCACCCTTGATTCATTTGTTTCATGATGTGACAAACTTCACACTTCATACATGTACTGTACAAAACCCAAATGAAGCTACGTAAATAATATCATCCAAGTGGAAGCACACCTGTCCTTGCTCGTCAAATGCCATTATGACCACTGCAGCTCCATATCGTTTGATCAAACGAGATTTTTCCAGGAAATCATCTTCACCATTTTTCAGGCTAATACTGTTGACGATGCACTTGCCCTGTGCACACTTGAGACCAGCTTCAATCACATCAAAATTTGAGGAGTCAATACACAAGGGGACCTGTCAAAAAATTTATAATAATTTTAGGCATTAAATTTTAGTAGTTTTGTTATCAATGTGCAGACTTGAAATGAATAAACTTACCAGAACATCAAAACAATATACATTCCCTCCCTCTCTTCATCCCCCCCTCCCTCCCCTTCCTCCATACCACTACCTCCATCTATCCTTCCAGTTTGTTTCTCCCCTTCCTCTCCTCTTAAATCCCAATCAACTGTTTGTTCCCATTGTTTCTGAATTTACTAAAACATCAAGGAATTAAAACAAAATATGTTCCCTCTCTCCTTCCCCCTCCCTCCCCCTCCACACCTCTACCTCCATACCTCTACCTCCATCTATCCTTCCAGATTCTCCCCTTCCTCTCCTCTTAAATCCCATCCAATTGTTTGTTCCCATTGCTCCATCTTCTGCCCCATTATCCTCCAGTGTCCCTCCACCCATCTAACTGTTCCTACACACCTTGGCAATGTCTGGTTCAGATGCAATAAGGTTGGTAAACTTGGTCATGCTAGCAATCCCGTCCAACATGCCTTCATCCATGTTGATGTCCAGAATCTGTGCACCATTCTCCACCTGTAGCTTAGCAACTGCTAGAGCCTCCTGAAAAATCACAAAAAAACACACATAAAAATGACAACATATAATAAACATTGTGCAATTTTGAAAAAATAGTCCCCTTACAGTTCCCTGCACCATCTTGAAAGGTAGAGGTGCCTTTGCATTGAAGCAAGATGAACAGTGAGCTTGCAATGATAGAAACCTATTTAACACCTTCAACGATTATTCAGACACATGTCTCTATCATTGCATGCTCACCGTTCATCTCGCTTCGATGAAAAGGCATGGAACAAAAAATTATTATTTAATGGACAATATGACAATGATTTTTGTACCTCCATTTTTCCATTCTTGACCAACCGACAGAACCTTTTTGATCCAGCTACATTACATCTCTCACCAATATTGACAAATATTACATTTGGTGTGATATGAACTGCTTCCATTCCTAGAATAACAAACAATGGACTTTTTACTAGATTTTGATGTTTATAAGTAATGATAGTATTGAGAATGATGATGATGGTAATGATAAAGTGATGGTGATGATGGTGGTGATAGTAGTGGTAATTAGGATGATGTTTGATCAATGATGTTTGAGATGATGATGATACTAATAAGATTCTGCACCTGATGATGGTGACAGGGGTGGTGTTGATGGAGGACACTTACCACTAAGCAACAATGCATCGTCAAACAGCCCATGTTGTGGTACTCTTGGATGGTAGGGTTTTACGGCTTCAGCTATTGCCCTAGATATGACATACAACATTAGTCTTATTACATAAAGTAAAAAGTTTCTCGGTCAAATGTTCTTTTTCGGACCATTTCTCATACTCGACATTTACAGCAAATATCCCAGCTGCCAGAAGGGGTTTATTAACTAAATATTCACTATTTAGGACACACAGCAGTGCTCAACTCATATAGTTGATTATTATTGAGGGAGAAACTGGAGAACAAAATCATTGGATTTTAGTAAACATCTGCTAAATTCTACTACAATGTACACCAAAATAAAACATCACAAAATTTTCAGCGTTCAATGAACTCTTGATACAAGAATGATTGGGCTTACTTGATGTGAGCTGGACTTGTTCCACAACATCCACCAACAATGTTTACCAAACCATCATGTGCAAATGACTGAAAAATAAATAAATAAACATAAATATACTGTAAACAAACATGTTGCAGCCATACTCAGGAGTGGATTGGCTGGTGGCTATAGCAACCGTTCCCTTCCCCTTTGTGAAAAGAATAAGAATAAAGGATAAAAGGTGAAACCTGAAAAGGAGACACTAAAATTGTGATGACAGCCACCCCCTTGAAATCATTCATGATCCACCATTGATAGTCTGTACTTTACTAATAACAATATATAATTGACATGATGAAATGTTTAAGAATGATCATGGAAACTTGGACAAAACTTGAGGCTGGTACCTTTAAATGATGAGCAGTCATCTCTGGAGTTTCATCGTAGCCACCAAAGGTATTGGGAAGACCTGGAAGACAACAGAATAAAGAATACAGAAGTCTAAATAACAAAAATCTACTAAAACAAAATTTATAACCATTATAATCATCTTTTACCGACACTCAGTTGTTAATGCGTTCAAGCCCCATTGTTGGACCACACTCTGATTTATACTCAGGGTCTTAAAATATCTTAGTAGAAGGTGCTGCATGCCTATGCTCAAAAATATATCTGGAAATGGTAAGACCTTTGCCATGGCATGGAGGTCCCATCTCACTAGATAAGTTAAGAACAGAGGGCCACAAGTTCATTGGCTGCCAAACAACTGTCACTTACCTGCATTTGGGTAACATATCACATATGCACTTGTATTCATGCCGATGGATTCAATGAAGGGTCTCATTTCAGTAGCACCAAGAGCACAGTTAAGACCAATGCTAAAAGATGAAAAAAATCATATTTTTTTTAATGGATGAAGAGATAAATAAACATAAAGGAATGGGATAAAAAGAGACAAAACATTTATAGTTAACATTTATGGTTACCAATATTTTTTGGAATGGAAGAAGAAATAAAATAAACAGAAAGGAGATGAATGAAAAGAGACAAAGAATTTATAATTACCACATGGGATTTGCATGTGAAACACTGATGACAAATGCCTCTGTTGTCTGCCCTGACAGCGTGCGACCACTTTTGTCCACTACTGTCCCAGATATCTAATAAAAACAAATTGATATGTGATTGCATGAGAGAGGGGTACTCGCAGCCAAATCTGTTTGACAGTCTACAACATGAATCATTCTTCTTCAAGGATGCATGAATGAAAAAAACAATTAAAACTCAAATGAAAAAATACTCACGAATATTGGTACTTCCTTGTATTCTTTTTCAAAAAGTTTATCAATCGCAAATAAAGCAGCCTGTCAAGGAAAAGTAGAAATCCCATCAAGACAGTAAACAGTAATCGTGTAGATCATGAACAGTTTACATGTGTCTGTTGGCTGTTGCCTGATGCTTGACCAATAGTCATGCAATAGTCGGCCAACACACAGCCAACGCATGGCCAATTCATGGCCAATGCACTGCTGATAGTCAGCCAACAGTCTGGTGACAGTCAAACGAGAGTTGAGCAACATGTGTCAGCTGGTCATAAAGTATGTGATTACCACATTATACATTAATTTATCTTGCAAGAACACTAAGAAATTTAAAATAATGTATAATAATGTATAATAATTGAAGAATATTTTAGTGAAGAAGCTAGAGACCTTTGCATTTGCTGTGTCAAAGATAGTTTCAACCAATAAGATATCAGCTCCACCATCAAGCAGTCCCCTTGCTTGTTCTGTGTAAGCTTCAACAAGCTGGTCAAAGGCTATCAAACAAATGAGAAAAAGTTAATGATACCATAAGAACATATTCTATAATAGTCAAAGGTGGCACTAACTATTCTGTTTTAGTGAGACTAATTTAGTTACAAGATTGGATAATATCCACACCCTCCCTAACAAGGCGCACTCTGTTTTTGCATTTTTGCACTCTCAAAAAAAGAGATAGTATTGATGTTTTTAAGCCATACTATTGGAAAATCCATGACAATCATAGTGTTTATAATGTTATGAAAACCAGTCTAAAGACCATATAACATTATGAAATCTGTCTATAGACCCACAGAATTCATAACGTTATGAAGTCAGATATATATTTCCAAAATCTAACAGTTTTGGACTTTGAAAAAAAGATCAAAATCATGGTAAATAATTTTTTTTTAATGTGCTCTTTTTCGAAATACCACAAAGTGATGATTTTTTGGTTAAATTTATCAATTTGTATCATAAAACATAAAACCCATGAAATCTTAGGTGTGGGGCAAAAATGCAAAAACAGAGTGTGCCTTGTTCCTCCTCCCCCCCCCCCCCCCCCCAAAAAAAAAAAAAAACCACACACACATGAATAGTAATACTTACTAATATTTCTGAAGCCAGGACATTCTACTGAAGGTGATATGGAAAGTGTTCTGTTGGTTGGTCCTAAAGCACCAGCTACATATCGCTCAACACCTAAACAGCAAAAATCAAAAAGTATTACATAATTTATATATTATTAAGTCTTCTTTTAAATTGACCAAGCCTTGTATTTTAAATTCCCCAAAAAAAATCCTGGATCTGCCCATGCAAAACACAATCAAGAGTACTGTTACAGGGCTCAAAATAACGGCCAATATCTGGTCAAATTTGGTACTTGACTGGTCAAATACAGTTTTGAACAGGACATGTTGGGGTCATATTTGAAAAAAATTATAATAAAATATTATATGCCGGACATCTTGACTGGCGTATGACTGGCCGTTATTTTGAGCCCTGCTGTTAATACCTGTGGAATTTGTTACATCCAATGCTGCTCTCTTAGCAATTTCTGCCGAAGCTTTGTTCATCCTGTATACCTGTAGATAAAGTTGTGTGTTATGGTATATTTTGTGATATATATTTGAATAAAAATCATTTTAAACTGGATTTAACTTCTCGTAGTTTTCTATTCCTGCAGTAATTAATGGAAGTCTTGTGTACCATATGTTCCAGTCCATAGTCTGCCTGAGCTATACTTGTTCCACTGAAGGTGTTGGTTTCAATGAAGTCTGCACCAGCTTCCAAATAATCCTGAAAATTCATATTAATAATAATTCCATGATTATTCAACGAAAAAAATTTTATATAAAGTTTTTAAAAATAATTTCTATAACCACTTTGCAACACATTTTTTCTGCTTATTATCCTGTATGTGCACTGCAACCAAAGGTTCAGATCGTTCATCTTGTCAGATTTGATTATAGTGTTTCTAATGTACCTTGTGTATCTTGAAAATAACATCAGGTTTTGTTAAACTTAACAAATCATTGTTCCCCTGCAGATGCTTGGAATGGGTTTTGAATTCCTCTCCTGTTGAACACAAATTACAAAAGATAATGATGATAATGATGATGACGATGACGACAATATAGGGTAGCATCCAGTAAGCTAGGTTACATAAGAGTTAATCAGCTGCTTTATGGTTGTCTGATTACTATGAATTGATATCAACATTATAAAATCTGTTCTGTTGTGCTCTTTCTGCATAAGGGACCAGTTTATTATTTACAGGGGGGGGGCAGCTGGTTTAAATAGAGCGGGCCAGCATTTTTTATGCTCTGCAAAGGACAGGGCTAAGAGAGACAAAGCTAGGGTACTTTGGGGGGAGGGGTCATGAAAATCCGTGAAAATGAAAATGCATCCTCCCCCCCCCCCCCCCCGTAAAGAATTTTGTCATCATTTGAACAAATTCAATATTACATGTACATCCATTTTCATAATTCATCATTACCCAGACAACAAGCTAACATTTTGACATTACCTACCCCAGACAACTAATGAAAGTCAAATTTCCCATATATTTATTGTAAATTTTCATTCTTTCAAGATGGCGGCCCCATCATACTCCCTACCATTGGCCGAGGGTTAGCCCACCCCCCACCCTTGGCCTTAACATTGATAGCTGCATTAATTATTATGTAATCCCATTGGACAAATGGTCATAAATTTAAAGAAAAGTATATCAATCAATCAATCAATCAATTGATATTTTATTTGATAAAGCAGGTTATATAAACAATATTATAAACATTGCATCTGCAACCACAGGCTGATGTGGACCTGCTATATATAATATATAACATAATTTATAGGAAACGACGATATGTTGCCCACTTAGGAAATTATTTGGACCTCAGGATATCTCCATAGCAAATGAGCTAGAGTACAATACTGTCGTATATGGCGTCTAGAATGCATGGGGTTCCTGTGTCACGGAAAACTTGCACCATTTGTACACTAAAACTAGAAATTTTTAGCGTAGTTTTAAAACATTTCCAGTGCTGTTTTTGCTTGAAAGCATTAGAAAAAGCTCATATCATAAAGATAAATACGAGAGCTACATGTAACTTTGGTATCCCTTAGTAATATTTTAGTTTGACTCACCTCTAAAGTCAGCTTCTTCGAAGTGGTGATTTTGAATCATAGTTCCCATACCGCCATCAAAAATCATGATTCTCTTCTTCAATGTGGCTTCAATTCGTTGTCTAACATCTATGTACATTAATAAGTAAATAAATAAACTCTTCTGTGACATTTGCAGCGATATGTTTTGGGTAGAATTATGCAAGAATGTGCAGTGAAATTTGTTTGTACATAAAAATTGTTTCTCACCCATTTTTGGATTTGTCGGCTGTCCAGCTAGGATAGTAGGAGCCATTGTGAATAGTGAATAGTCTAGTAATTCGTCTACCAAATGCTAAAAACACAGCTGAACTAATCAACTTGAGCAATACATTTACAGTACTTTTACTAGACGATCACAAGTCATTCGAGGATCAATGTGTTCACGTGTAACTAACGTTAACGGTGATGGAAGCTGTAGGACTCCCGACGGAGTAGGCGAGGGGAGAGTTTTTACAGGAGAGATTTAATACTATAGAAAACAATTTAAACAACTTAACTTTAAGAACGTTATAAAGAAAACTACATCTATACTCTAAAATGAATTATAAAAATTCTCTCCTAGGGCTTAACATATTTTAAATTAATATCAAGCAAATATAATTATTTACCTACCCCTCCCTTAAAATTAAAATTGTACTTTGATCTGGTTACCAGTCTTTTGGAGCTTGAAGTGACGTCAAACAAAACAAAAATGGCGAACGGTCTTGACAAAAACTCTCTTATGTTTTGAAGCCAAAATCAGCTAGAATCTTTTATTGGTGTTGCAATTTCTTATGGATAAAGAACTAGAAAATTTTCGAGCACAAAAGGCTCAAGAATACAAGACAAAGAAGCAAAAAGATCGAACATTCGGCCAATTCAAAGTTCCTGAATGGATCAAGACGACACTAAACAGAGTTTTAACTTTGGACATCAATCTAGACGTATGGATTCTGCTCTTAAAGATAATTTTCTGGTTGATTCTTTGGAAAATATTTATTCTTTTAGAATTTGGTACAGTTTTTTTCGTGATATCGATGTTCTATTGGGTGTACACTAGTATGAAGGAAGGCACACGCAAACCTTGGGAACCAAGTGCTTATTCTGTTTTTAATAAGGATTTTGAAACCATTGATGGGACGTTTACAGCAGAACAGTTTGAGAGAGAGTTGAAATTTGGTGCTGGAGCGGTAAAGAAAGATTAAAAAAATGAATATATATACATATGGGAACTTTGAGAACACCACAATTAACAAAATTGGGACCTTTTCACAGAATTAAATTTAACAGATTTCTGATGGTTTATAGTGGTATGTCCTCTTATTTACCACGATATGACGTCAAAAGTTGATCAAAATGTTATGTACTCACGAGGCGTAGCTGAGTACATAACTAATTTTGACCAACTTTTGACGTCATATTGTGGTAAATAAGAGGACATACCACACAAAATTATCAGAAATTTGTTTTCTACCATAACAAAGTCAAATAAAAGATCCAAAAACAAAGAAAAAGTTTGAAAGAAAAAACCATTTGAAGCGCGTGCCAGCTCAGTGCACGAGCGATTCGTTATTCTATCGGTATGTCCTCTTATTTACCACGGCTCTCGACTAATCAGCGCACGAGAAATTTCACAGTTATGGTAAAAAATACTAATAATCATAAATAACTAATAATAATGAACAACCTTTATTTCTACCACAAAAAAATGAGTTACTTGATACATTAATTGAAGTAGAAAGTAGAAATCCATATGCAATATGGCATATAATAACCAATATTTAGAACTGTGAAGCTAAAATGATCTAAAGCAAAAAACAAATTGTCTACATTGCAGTAGACCTTCTTGGCTTGGGCATAATTTTTTTCCCATTCCAGACAAATTGTCATTCCCTAGAGTATCATTTCTTTGTTAAACGATTGTGAATAAGAAGACATATGAATATGTATTCCACTCAAACAAAGAATCTTAGTCTCAAGAGAATGAGAGGTGGTCTGAAATGTGAAAACATTACACCCAAGCTGAAAAGGCTATTTGCCAGCCAGTATTATAGCATTTAGCATGTGAAAGATAATTAAGAGATGCACAAACTAGGAATTTGACAAATGCCAGAGTAAACTTAGGAAAATTTATGGCAGAGTGCATTTTAGTGAGCAGAAGTTAAGGCTTCATGCTCAGGTTTTTAGACTGCTGCTTGAATAACTGAGCTTCCAGCCCTTGTTGGGAACAGTGCATGGATCGATTCCTAATCATCACCAAGTCTAAGGTGAAATATTCTCACCAACTACAAGTGAAACTGGCTTTGATTTCAAATCTAATCTCTTCCTCAGGACATTAAAAAAAAAAAAAGATTCGAAAAACTCTGGGCATATAACTAAAATGGTCAACACTACATTCTTTAATACAGTAGAAGAGCTGATAAACAAGAATAAAATTGGATGGTTGATGATCCTCAAAGCGTTTGTCTTTTGGTTGACTCCTTGCTGCTGAGGAAACCAGGAAGCTACTGCATAGTTAGACTGGTCTTATTTTTATTTCAACCCCTGTAAATCGCTATGAGAATCAGTTCTTGTGAGTTTTTGAATCAGTTGGAAATCATATTTAGTTTGATAGGGAATTAACTTTAAGTTTGTGGCGGCGGAAAACCCTAAAACAACACCAATGAGTATATATTATCCTACCTAATTCTTATCACAGCAAAATTTCAACACTTTTCCCTTATTTTTGTTCGTTATATAATCTAAAACTAGATCAAATAAATTTTCTTTTAGATGTTTCGAACTTTATTCTTTCTTAGCGTCGGTTCTAAATTATTCACGCGCAGAAATTCTTAACTACAGTATTTCATTCTTTTTCAATTCTTTCTTATCAAAAGAATTTTGTGTTTTGATTTAGTTGAAACACGCGGGGAGGTTCTAAATACTTTTCTAAATGTTTAAAAACGTAAGCCTACTTTTATGGCGCGGTTGGCCCCAATTTATTTTGTTGATGGGAGGTCTGTTATGCATGCATTTCCTAAGTAACACATGCAATATTATTTTTCAGTAACTAAAATAAGAAATTAAATACTTTTTAGTCTTTGTCTTTCTAATTACTTTTTTCAAGTATAACGATTTCAGAATATCAACTGCTTTAGTATTTCAAAGAAGAACTTCGCGGTCAGATATGGCATTTGTAGCGACCAAACTCGCTCTTTTTTATCTAATTCTCATGGTTCATATTTTCATTCGTCCTTCTTTTCAAGTACAACGTGTAGTTGACCTTCCAGTCATTGATCCCAGCAGTTCCCGCTATCAATATTTTTCATTGAAGAATTCTCGAAGGTCAGTTCCTCACGGAACTACTACAAGCGTTCAAGTGTACGACGAGTTAGCGTGTCTGCAGTATTGCACTCGTATAAAAGACTCGTGTATATCTGTCAACTATAAGAAACAAGCCAGAAATGGCCTTCATTTGTGTGAAATGCTGACAAGCGACAGTCATGTCAGACTTGATGGTTTAGAAGAAGACGGAGAATTTAATCACATGTCTCCACTGGTTGGTATATTTTGAAAATCCTTTAAATTCTTTTTCTCTTGCAGTTATATTAATCTAGCTAGACAGTCCATTTAGTTTTTCCACGCATTATAAATTTTGCGGTAAATACCTTACTTGCAAAAAAGTTTGCGAAAAAGTCATATTCTAAGTCATGCACATTAGTTTTGCGATTTCATTGAATAAATCATTCGTAATTCGTTTCAAATTAAGCACAAATTGTTTCAAAAAACACCTTGTTCCTTGGTTTTGATTTTAGTATATTGAATGATGGCACTATAATGCTTGGTTTGCAGTCCTTCTTTTCAATGGTCATTAACTTCAATATATTTGTTATTTTCTGGACAATTGAGGGCCAATTCTCACGTCATTACATTTTCGCGACACTTTTAATTTGCGTATTTTTCGAAATAATATAATTGTGAAGCTATTGAACTGGTATCCCGAGATCGACTTAGTTTTCTTTCTTTTATAGGTTTTCCCCTATCGTTCATGTGCGGAGGTCCCATGGAAGATCAGTGGGGTATACCACATCTTTCCAATCTCTTCTCATCCAGTACCTGTTTTCTGTGATATGACAACCACTGTTGGAGGCTGGACAGTCATTCAGAAAAGAATCGATGGCTCGGTCGACTTCTACCGTAACTGGGACGATTACAAATGGGGATTTGGAAACAAGTTCGGAGAGTACTGGTTGGGATTGGAAAACATACACGCGATGACGTCACAGAGAAGCTACCGGTTACGATTCGACCTGGAGGATTTTGAGGGGAACACACGATATGCGGAATACAGCTCCATTCTGGTGTCTAGTGCAGCGGATAATTATCGTGTAACAGTTGGAGCATACTCAGGTAAATTAGCAACTTATATTCGATCGCTTCTAGAATATTTTGATATCCCTGTCTTTTTATTATTATTAGATGAGATACACTGTCGAAGGCTTTTTTTACATCTATCCAGACGCAGGAGATATTTTTCCGGTTCTTTGTAGCATCTTCTAGAATTATTCCTCCCTGGGTCAACTTTTTGCCACAACTTCGAAGATAACCAAAAAAATAATAATGTTTTTCTCCTTTGATTCTAAGGGATGCAAACCACTCTGGGTTGACTTTGTGCGCAGCACCCCTCCCTGAAGAAAATTCTGGATCCGCCCCTGAACAATTATCACTGCCTAGCCTCTGACTATGAAATATTACCCTTAACCTAATTAAACTAATATGAGATTGGATATTATCTCTTAAAGGAACAGCAACGGATTCTTTTACTTCATTTCACAATGGAATGCAATTCACCACTAAAGATCGTGACAATGACGTCAAAGGTGATGATAAGAACTGTGCAGTCATCTACACAGGTGCTTGGTGGTATAGCAAATGTCATTATTCTAACCCTAATGGTCGGTACCTTCGTGGTCCAGGTACTGCAAGTGGGCAAGGAATAAACTGGAGAACATGGTTGGGTTACGAGTATTCACTTAAGAGAGTTGAAATGAAAATAAGACCAGTCTAACCAGTTAGCTTCTTGTTTTCTTCGATCAGTGACAACAATGAGTCAATGGTTCATACCCTATCCCATCTTCTCGTTCATCATATTTTCTATCGTATATTGCCTTTGCTTTAGATTGTTTACCGAGATGGTCTCTTTGATAATTTTTCTTGCTAAGTTTACTTCAGTGCCCAATCATCCCTAGCTTGTTAATTTATATATGAAGCTTATGCTTCTCTAGCTTATCTTTCGCTCTAGACTGCATGGCTGGCTAATAGCAATATGGAGATTATATATATTTCACTTTTTTTGCTATATATAATTTGTTTTATAGTTTCATTGGTTAGTTACTTACAGTTTCAAAGCTTATCGTTAATTATATGATCTACTGCACATGGATTTCTATTTTAATGTATCAGCTAATTTCTTGTGGTATAAATAAAGTTCTTCGTCATCATTGATTATTTTTGGTATAATTTGTTTGTGTGAGGGGTCCCAACACCGCTTATTGTGGTTTCATTTCCCAAAGTTATACAGATTTCTAAAAAAAATCTTTCAGCCTTTCTTTACAGCTCTAGCACCAAACTTCATCTCTCTCTCTCTCTCTCTCTCTCTCTCTCTCTCTCTCTCTCTCTCTCTCTCTCTCTCTCTCTCTCTCTCTCTCTCTCTCTCTAACTGTTCTGCTGTAAACGTCCCATCAATGGTTTCAAAATCCTTATTAAAAACAGAATAAGCACTTGGTTCCCAAGGTTTGCGTGTGCCTTCACTCATACTAGTGTACACCCAATAGAACATCGATATCGCGAAGAAAACCGGGGGCGTTCCCGGGGGGGGGGGAGGTGTCCACTGATACGCCGGACACGTACCTCCCACAAAAATGTAATAATACTAATACTGTCCATAATGCCTAGCTGGCATGTAGGGCAGCAACAAAGGATGACCACCTCTGTCTGTCCTGGGAAAAATGTAAGTACACATTAAATAAGTCAGATCAGGATTATTGATGACGTCACTATATCGTCACTTTTTCGTTCATTTCGGACATCCCCCTTGCAATTTTCTGGATCCTTCCTAAAAACTGTACCAAATTCTAAAAGAATAAATATCTTTCGGAAAAGAATCAACCAGAAAATAATCTTTAAAATAATCTTGATCCATTCATCTTGTATTCTTGAGCATTTAATTTTGTGCGCCGGCAGGGGCGTAGCCAGGAAAACCCGTTTTCAGAACATCAACCAGTCAAATTGCCAACCAAAAAAAAATGCCAACCAAAAAAAACTGCCAACCAAAAAAACTGCCAACCAGAAAAACCGCAACAAAAAAAACCAGCAACCAAAAAAGCGCCAAAAAAAAACTGCCACCCAAAAAAACCGCTGCCAACCAAAAAACTGCCTACAAAAAAAAAATTTGCCAACTAGAAAAACAGCCAACCAAAAAAAAACCACCAACTAAAAAAGCGCCAAAAAAAAAAAAAAACTGCCAACCAAAAAAACCGCTGCCAACCAAAAAAACTGCCAACAAAAAAAAATTGCCAACTAGAAAAACGTCCAACCAAAAAAACACCTACCAAAAAAGCGCAAACGAAAAAAAAAGCCAATCAAAAAACCACTGCCAACCAAAAAACCACTGCCAACCGAAAAAACTGCCAACCAAAAAAACTGCCAACCAAAAAAACTGCCAACCAAAAAAAACCCCGGATAGAGGAGTTGGGCAAGGAGCCCTGGCCCCCCTGGCTACCCACCTGGCGAGAATAAGAAATTCCCAACTAGTAATAATTGCGGGACCATGGAGCATAGTTTTGAGTGGGTGGGTGTGGAGGGCTGGAGGCTTATCTGGGGGTCTGGGGAATGGCAGCGTCCCCCTGAAAATTTTGAGATTGAGGTTCTCGGAAATGCGATTTCCTATGTTTTTAGGGGCAATTGCAACATATTTATTGCATTAAACTCATTACGAGGCATTACGCAACTCGTATCGCGTAACAGAAAATCGGCATTTTTGGCTAAAAATGTTCCTATATTTGGAAAAGTATGTTTTCTTCTTATTAATTTGAAGCCCCCTGGCCAGTGTTTAGAGACTTGTGGGGGGGGGGGGGGGAGAGCCGACAAAAATAAGAAAAACACGGAAGTCAAATTCGTAAGTTAAAAAAAGAGTAATAACGTCTAACAAGGAGGTGACTGGTGTTGTAGCTGGGATCCCTGTGGAGTTTCGAACAAGCCATACTTACACGCCGTTCTCATGACGACTTGACGTCACCTATTTTGGCGCGAAAATCTAACCAATCCAGAACCTCCACTAACTCACCCCAGGACCTTGCATGAATGAATCATACTGCATCAGCGCCAACAGCGCCTGGCTAATTTTGACAGGCTCCATCATTATCGATAATTTTCAGGAGTTTCTCCTCATTGTTTTCAAAATGGCTGAAGATTTACTTTACAAAGCAGAATACGCTAAATCTAATAGATCTTCCTGTAAGCTCTGTAAGAGCAATATAGCGAAAGAATCTCTTCGTTTGGCGAAAATGGTCCAGGTATGAAATTGTTTGTCCTGAACCACATGGAAGTGAGCTTTAAAATTTATATGTTATACTAGTAGTTGATCACTGATTTTAAGCAATAATAAGATTTTTTTACCTTGTTTTTTCAGTCGCCTCACTTCGATGGGAAGGTAAGATTCTACCTATATTATTAGACTTGCTGTAATCTTGTAATATCAGGGCGATCGCACTTTAAAAATACAAAAGCTTACTGTAAACTAAGCTTACTATTTATAAGCTTACCCTCCAATGGCATGGAGAAATACGAGCCTCGAATCGCCATTCTTTATCAGAACACCATAGAATACCTCAATAGAGCAATAACTCTTAGTATTGGACTTTTAAGAATCGAATGAAAGTTAATTTTTAAAACTAGATTGCCAACAAAAAGCACGCAACATAAGGAAGGTCACTTTTATCGGCGAGGTAAATTAAGGTAGACCAGACCAGGGAGGTGGGAGCTTCACTTCTTTGAAGGTAGCCTATGTGCAGCCTGACCTAAACTTTGGTTAAGACGGTCTGCGAAACAGCGCAAGATTCCTTGTTCTGGTTGTACAATTATATATAATAGACTGTGATTGGCTGCTTTGAAAATATATTCTTACCATCTTGATCCTGCCAGTGTGGGAGGAATGATATCATTCAATAAAGAAAGCATGGAGGTACAAACATTGTTGTAAGAAATATTGCTAAATTAAAGATTCCTCCCATTTTCCAATACAGAAAAATACCTTTCCCTGTGGTTCCAAGCAAACATTGTTTCTGTAATATTGATTTCTCCCAAGGTTCCAAATTGGTTTCACTATTCCTGCTTCTTCAAGAAGATAAAAGCAACATCTGCCAGTGACATAGCTGGGGTTGATTCTCTTCGATGGGAAGACCAAGAAAAGATTAAAAAGAATGTTGGTGGATCAACTAAGAGTGAAGCAGCTCCATCTACCACAACCACAACAAAGGAAGATAAAGATTTGATTGCAGAATATGCTAAATCAAGCAGAAGTTCCTGCAAAGGGTGTGGAGAAAAAATTGAAAAAGTATGGCAGTTTAGTACACTAGAATTCAAACGTTTTACCGATACCTTCGAGTCTTGTGGAGGGAGAAAAAAACCAGAGAACCCAGCCAGAGAAAAATCCTTGAATCAAGGAAGAGACCAAACAAACTCTACTCACATATGATGCCAAGTCAGGGAATTGAACCCAAGAACAAGTGCTGGTTATGATTTGTGTTAAAAAACCTGTTGAGCCAAGTCTTTACTGATATGTTGTTTGATTTTTGGGTGGCATGGGCGGTGTAGTGGTTTACCACTCACCTCTCAACCCTTTGGTGTGGGTTCGACACGGTTTGATCATATGTACTGTATGTGAGTTGAGTTTGTTTGAAGTGTTGTTCTCTCCTGTGCCATGAGGGTTTTTTTGCCAGGCTCTCTGGTTTTTCCTCCCTCCATAAAAATCAACATGTGAGTTGAGTTGTATGCATCATATAGAATTTAATGTAGAGGTAGTATGTGTATGAGTGACAGTGGGCCAAATTGGAAACCATATACTTTATAATTTATATTTTATAATTTATCCCACTATAAAAAAGTGATATATTTTTTTTATTTTTACTACATCAGGGTGAACTCCGTCTTGCTAAAATGATGGAACCTTCAGAAGAATCCAATGCACCAATGGGAATTGGGTTGATCCCTCGATGGCACCATGTTGACTGTTTTGTAGAGGAACGTGAGGATCTAGAGGTTGACTCTAGCATTACAGCAGAGTGTTTCACTGGATTTAACAAGCTTGAGAAGGCAGATCAAGACACATTGAAAAAGAAACTTGGAGCCTCTAAAGAGAAGAAAAAATCAGCTGGCAAGGGAAAGAAACGAAAAGTGGAAGAAGAGGAAAAACCACAGAAGAAGCAAAAGACTTCTGAAGAAGAAGCTGAAGAGAAAGCATTGAAGGTACATGCAATGAGGAAACATTGATTGGATTATGAAAAGGGGAAGGGGTGTGAGTTGAAGATGGAGATACAAAGGACAGGAGCAAAGGCCTAGTCATACAGTACATAGATTATGAGGAATTCACATTTTAACATTTAACAAATAGAAAACGTTTGCCGTGTTTACATAGCCTGATATAAACATGAGGGAAGTTTGGGAGAAGTCGAGAGCTGTTGTGTAAAACCGAGCCGCAGGCAAGGTTTACACAGAGCTCAAGACTTCTCCCAAACTTTCCCTCATGTTTATATCAGGCTATGTAAACACAGCATAATGTTTTCTATTTGTTTTATAAAATACTGAAATTGCCGTGTTTACATAGCCTCATGTAAACACAGCTTTCAGCCAATCAAAGCGTGCGTTATATCTGAACTATTTTATAATTTAACATGCTAACATCAGAACAAGATAATAGTGGGACATGTAACAGAGAGAGAGAGAGAGAGAGAGAGAGAGTGAGTGAGTTTGGGTAGGGAAACTTAACTGGAATATTAAGATTTACTGTACATGACATGGATACAGGGATAGTTCGTTTGGCTCATGATCAAAGACAGTACAAATAATACACATGGAGTATGGTAAAGATAGTTGGACCAGAAAGAGGCTGACAGTGAATCGTTCTTTGTCTGAATTGTAAATACTATTATCATGGTGAATTCATAATTTTTCAGGAACAAAGTAAATTGGTATGGAAGATAAGAGATGAACTAAATGCCAATTGCCCTCTTACGGTTCTGAGACAAATGCTAGAAGATAACGGACTCAGCTCGCAGGGTGGAGAAGCATCTGTAAGTTATAATTCTTATACAGTTATAAAAGCAACCTTTTGTGATCTCATTGGACGCTATAACTGCCTATTTTTACAAGGAAATCTAGGTTCTACCTGAGTTTCAGTTGTACATTGAACTACAGATTCATGATTTCATGTTAGTTATTTATTTTGTTCCGTATACAACTTAGCTTCTTGATCGCTGTGCTGATGGCATGGCTTTTGGAAGACTTCTTCCCTGTGAGGAATGCAAGAATGGAAACCTTGTTTACAGGTCAGAATATCTTCTTTTATTAGAAGATCTTTACAACAAATTCATAGATTTCCAAGAGTGCCATATTTACTTGTTTAAGCGTGCTGCATATGAGAGCAAAATATTAAAGAACACCACCCTCGGACACTGTAAGCACAGCATTCATTCACAATAATGTGGTGCTTAATCGAATGAGCCTCAGTAGCAGATTGTCTTGATAGCCTCACTTGTATGATTCTTAAAGTAAAAGAATATTTAATTGTGAGCTTAACTTTACAACTGCAGCTATTGTGAGACAAATGGATGAGTATCATTTATTACTCCATAATTCTTAGACAAAAAGTTTCTAGACGTATTTTTGATACCCAGTTGTTTCTGATGTAGACACGACTGCTATAGCTGTACTGGCAACATGTCAGAATGGACCAAGTGTATGTTTGTTACTCAAGAACCTAAAAGAGCAAACTGGGTGATTTCAAAGGAACTGAAGGAACAAGTAAAATACTTGTAAGTAGAAAAGCAAAACCCCAAATATGTGTGAGAGCTAAAACCTGTTATCAATTGTTTGTCTACCATCCATCTGTCCGTCCATCTGTCTGTCCATCCCGTCATCGATCCACCCACCGCCCCTTCTATCTATCCACCAAACCTTTCTTCCTTCATTCCTTCCATCTCTCCCTCCCTCCATCCATCCATCAACCAACCCTTCCATCCTTTTATCTGCCTATCTGCCTATCCATCCATCCATCCATCCATCCATCTGCCCATTCATCTGTTTATCCATCCATCTATTCATTCATTCATTTCTTAATATTATTCTAAGAGGGAACGATAATATGATGTCCCAAATAAATTTTTTTTGTCTCAACAGGAAAAAATTCAAATCTGTCAAAAGGAAAAGACTTTTCCCTAAGGCTTCTGCCTTGGCCTTGGAGCAGAAAGTTAATGGTTCTGAAACAGCTTCATTGTAAGTCAGTGATTTCAAAACAGT
Source organism: Anthopleura xanthogrammica (assembly GCA_964019055.1). Classification (NCBI taxonomy): domain Eukaryota; kingdom Metazoa; phylum Cnidaria; class Anthozoa; order Actiniaria; family Actiniidae; genus Anthopleura; species Anthopleura xanthogrammica. The sequence continues at coordinate 7,191,024 of OZ025212.1, read as the reverse complement.
GTAGTATGCAGATTTATGATTTGTTTTCTTACAAAGACTTTTTCCAGGGATTTACTGGATGCACAATCCTGTGTCCTTTACACAAATAGATTTAAGTTGGACTCAAAAATGTAATAGATGGAACCAATAGGACACACAAAAATATATATGTTCCTGCTTGTGTTTTTCTTCCTAAAATATAAGGATATGTGTCCAGTGGACCCAAAAATCAACTATCCCAGGTAAATACCTGCTATCTCTTTCTTTTAGGAATTCAGCACCTCCTGATAAACCTCTATTCAACCAGAAAATAGCTTTAATTGGAAAACTGAAGAAAAGCAAGGTACTTATGTACTGTACTAATCTCAGGGATACCAGTATTTTGTACTGTACTAATCTCAGGGATACCAGTATTTTGTAATAAGATTAAAGATTTTTAAAAAAAATGTTTCTAGGCTGATATTACTGAGGTGGTAGGAAGCCTTGGTGGAAAGGTTGTAGAGAAAGTCAACAATAATGTGAGCTGTTGTATCAGCTCTGCAGGTATGAAGTTTTTATATTACTCATTTCTCTTAAAACAGGTCTTGTTTGAACTAGTGTGAATGTTTGATTTAGATTGGAAATACATGAAGAAATAACAATGGCTTTTCAGACCATACACTGATTCTGAACATGGCCGACAAAAATGGATGGTTTGGGTCGAGGGGGCAAAAATGAGGCTAGTCAGTTGTCCGTGATCTGTGATTTATGGGTTTTTTATTTACCATTCAAGCTTAACCTTTGTTACTGGTGTTTATACTGTACATCAATTAAGAATTGTTTTTATGCTCCTAAGGAGAAGAGTCAACTTTCCACAGATCACAGACGACTGACTAGCCTCATTTTCACCTCCTCGATCCAGACAGTCTGCGTGTGTCCCCATGTTCGAAATCAGTCTATTCCATGAAACTTTTATCCTTAATTGTGTTCTTTGACCTGCAATGGAATTTATCATGTTTTTATCATAAGCTGAAGTAAACAAGAAAAATAAAAAGATGAAAGACGCAGAGTCAGCAAACATCCCAGTGGTGTCAGAAGACTATCTTGATGCTATTAAAAGTGGTGGCGCTGCTTTGAAGATATCTCAGCACAGCATTGCACCCTGGGGAAACAACAAGGTTGGTTCATGCCCAATCAATTTGAAAGTTGTGATTCAGTTCAAATCAAATTTAGCATCGCTGGGTTTTTGTTTTTAGGGAGTCAGTACAGTTGATGCACCTCCTCCTTCACTCAAGAAAAAGTCGTCCAGCTCTCGTTTCCCAGCAGGTACAAGGTTCATGTTAATGTAGAAATTGTGCATTTTTTTGGCAAAAAAAACTAACAGAAAATGCATTTTGACAATTTGTTTTCGTCCGGAACCTGAGAGCTTCATTTCTTGCCATTGCACTAAATTCCTTTCAATCCCATCAGGGACTCCAATGTGCTCAGGCATATGGGCCCCAGGATACACATTAAAGAATTCTAGTGCAATCCCTGGGGTAACTCAGCAATATCTAATGATGCAATACATGTCGTTTAGACCAGCTATTGCAATGATATATACACCGATTCTAAAAATGGCAATTTTTCTCCTTTTCTATTCAAACTTCGTCAATCGAAAATTTTATCAGTATATCACTTTTACCTGAAAGATCATCTAAAAAGTGAGTGAACAGGAAAATTTTGAATGCAGTGGTATTTTTTTTATTTTAAGTTATTATGGAATGAATTTACAGATATTAGTATGAGATTTTGCAGATCAATACTGTGTAGCCTCACTTTGGTGTCCTTTACACACTTTACACTGCAATATCTTCTAATATAATCACTTTTTGTCTCAGATTTTTCACAGAATCCTTATTTACATTATCTTCTGTCAATTGACATGTTTTGTTTCTCTTGAGGCATTAAATTTAGAAAATATGTAAATGAGGCGGGCATTTTTCGAATGGGTCTTTAAAAGATTGTACATATAAACTGGGTGTTGGTATTCTTATTGTGATATAGAAAAGAAGATCAAACTATCAGTGAAAGGAGGGGCTGCAGTTGACCCAGAATCAGGTAAACATCAAAAGCAAAAGCAATAACATGAACAACAACAATTAAATAAGATATTGAAGGTCATGGGTTCGATTCCAATCTGTTATTCAGATTTTTTCTGAGTTTTTTTTATTTAGTAATATGTAATATTATGTAATTATGTAATATTGGTATCTTTATTGATAATAAAAAGGACAAAACTTTACAGTAACAGTGGCAAAATCCGCGACAGCAACAATTCAACATCATAATCAGCAGCAATATAGCAACGACAACAACAACAACAACAACTGAACTTTTCTTGTTGCTTCTGCTGTGGCCGTTGGTTCGAGCAACAAAACCAACACTACAAACAACATAGCAGAAGCCAATGACAGGCGACAACATGGTTATCATCACCACTTTTATCGTACCATTGTGTACAGTCAATCCACTTCTGTTGCAATTATCAACAACATAGCAGAAGCCAATGACAGGCGAAAACATGGTTATCATCACCACTTTTATCGTATCATTGTGTCTACAGTCAATAATCCACTTCTGTTACAATTATCTCAGGTAAAGAGGACTCGTATCATGTGCTAGAAGTCAAAGGTGACATCTACAACGCTATATTAGGACTAGTGGATATCGTGAGGGGAACCAACTCGTACTACAAGCTTCAAATCCTTGAGAAAGATCATGGGTCAAAGTAAGTACCTCGGGTACATAGATTTTGGCATAGATTTTTAGAAGAACCTAACTGGAAATATTTTCAGGTACTGTTGTTTGATTAGACTAATTATTTACTTTCCTTTTGTGTCTTTTTCTTCCTTCCTTTCTTCCTTTCTTCCTTTTTTCCTTTCTTCCTGCATTCCTGTCTTCCTTTCTTCCTTTCTTCCTTTCTTCCTTTCTTCCTTTGTTCACTTGTATTGTCTTGTCCTCTCTCCTCTCCTCTCCTCTCCTCTCCTATCTTCTCTTCACTTGTAGGTGCTATTTATTCCGTTCTTGGGGACGTGTAGGAACACCAATCGGAGGAAACAAGCTAGAGGTACGAAATGATAAATGTAGTGATGTTGTTAAGACACTGAAAACTTCCACGACGACATTTGTTGCGCACCATGTTTCAAAAGTAGCTAGATGTCGATCCTCGCTCTGCACGCGTGCATCAGGTGGACACAATGGTTGCGCACAACGTCATTCGCAATTGCACCGATTCTACTGGCCTTGAGGTGTTGTGTTAGCAAACCGAATGGCAACCGCGCAAAACGCAATTTTTTGCTTTCACTTAACATGTCCTCAAGCAAACGCCAGTGCATGCCACTTGATAAAACTTCCGAAAATTCTTGTTGGTTATCGCAAACTAAATCAGTGGTTGAAATATTTTTTTCAGAGCTGTTCGTCGCAAGTCGAAGCCATTTCAAGATTTTGTGAACTTTACGAGGAGAAGACAGGTACTGCGAATAAAATCGTCTGAAATAGATTTTTTAGATTAGAAATCCTGGCGAGTGATGGTATAATGGTGGTATTGTCGATTCTCGATAGGGAACAGTTGGCGAAAACGAAAGTCATTTGTGAAACATCCAAATCGCTTCTATCCCCTTGAGATCGACTATGGACAGGTGAGGATGGCCTTAATTCCAACCATACATAATTAGTGGAGTGAGTAATGTGATCGTCCGGATGAGTGTTTACTCTCAGTTACTTCGCTACGCGCGCGATCAGAGGACAGACGGTTCTAATGCTCTCTGAAGAATACTCGTCCAAGGCTCATGCTTCTTTGGGTGATTTCGTCACTTTCTGCGTGCTGTATTGCTGAACACGGAAAAAGCGTGTTATATTTCTTAAATAAGGTACGTTTTTGTGCGAGTAGAGAAAATTTGGAAAAGAGCTCGAACGTGGTACGGGATTGATGTCCCTCGAAGAGCGCGAGATCCCGAGTATTTGTCAAAAAGTAGATTTCTTTTGAGTGCAAAAATAACGACACGATCACAGCACAGCATTACTGTACTAATTTTTTTCATAGTTACAGGAAAACTGCTCTAGAAGCCGGTATACTTTAGTGATGTATACGTTTATTTACGGATAAGCATACCCAATAATGTTCTTTTCTGGTAATTAGGACGAAACAGATTTGAAGAAACACGCTATCGCTCCAGGGAGCCAGAGTAAACTACACCTTAGTGTACAGGAACTCATTAAGATGATCTTTGATGTGGAATCCATGAAGAAAGCCATGGTTGAATTCGAGGTATGGATTGCTTTCATAATACCCACAAATAGGCTGCAAATAAGGCTTGGTTTCATGCCAGGAATCAGGTTAAAACACAGAAATCGTTCATTTTACGCAAAAAAATGGAAACCGAAAAAATGGACTTTCTAAACTTTAACGAGTCTTACGACTTCCTCGATCCTGGGCTTCACAGTAATAGACAATGTGCATCAAAGCTTGCAAAGCACTCTGGGAAAGTGAGTTCTTTAAAAATGGAACAGGGAAATCAGAGGAACTATCAGAAAAAAATTACTCTGTTATTTTCGTCTGCTGAAATCCTTTTATTTCCATAGAAAGTGTCTAGGAAAAATTATCAGATAAACTTTTAGAGGAGCCAAAAAAGTGCTTTGTGCCATAATTTCGAGCTCATGCACATTGGCTAGCTCTGTTGTGAGTGTCCAACACCGTGACACAACAGCCAAAGATTAATAGATTTTTTCCCACTTGGGATAACATTAGCCAGTAGCCGCAAGAAATAGTTGGGATCCCCGACGTATGGCACCCAGGGCCCAGATTTCAAAGATTTTCCTTGTGTTAATGGTTGTTTGCTTATTTAGATTGATTTGAAGAAGATGCCACTTGGAAAGCTGACGAGACGACAAATAGAAAAAGCCTACACTACATTGGGTGAAGCACAAAAGGTATTTTAAAAAAACAGCAAGATGCAACTGTTGCGCAAACTGTTCATTAGTACCTCGTACGGCGCGGTCACTGTGAGGTGGTATCGACGACCATTGAACAAGCCATGTATTCACATTAATTTTTCCCATTTTCAGATCATGTCAGATGGTGGCAATAGAAATGCTCTGCTCGACGTATCAAATCGATTCTACACGTTGATACCTCACGACTTTGGCATGAAGAAGCCTCCGATGCTGGACAACATGGATATGATTAACGTAGGTTGAATAAAGCAGCCCCGGGAACGGTGATATGGCATTGTGCCTAAATAGCGCAGACACACGATGTAACCTGTGCAACGTTGCAGGCGACGTCGCCAGAGACGTTGAAAAAATTAAAAAATTAGTTCTACTTTTGCGACGGCGCGTGTGACGAATCTCACTGTGTGATCAACGTCGCATGCAACGTCGCAAAGGTGGTCAAACGGTGCGATCTAGTTTTCGCGACGTTGCAGCAAACGTCGCATGAACAATTGCACAGTGCGGTGTTTGCACCTTAAAGACGCGGACACACGAGGCGATTTTTTATGCGACGTTTCGTGCGACGTCGCAAAAATTAGGGATCGCACCGTGTTACCACCCGTGCGACGTTACATGCGACCTTGCCAGCGACGTCGCAAAAAGTAGAAACGACTTCTACTTTTGTGACGTCGCGCGTGACGAACCTCACCGTGTGAACACAACGTCGTAATGGTGGACACACGGTGCGATCTAGTTTTGCGCCTTATTCTAAAAGGGGAACATCTTTGAAATATTTGTAATGCTTTTAGACGAAGGTGAGCATGTTGGACAATCTTCTTGAAATCGAAGTGGCATACAGATTACTCAAAAGCGGTGGAGATGAGGCTAAAGATCCTCTTGATGTAAACTATGAGAAATTAAATACCAATGTAGACGTGAGTATAGCAGAAATGATGCGGGTGAAAGACTTGGGTCTTGCTTATTAAAATCTAAGAATTCTTTGATCCTGCATGCTCCTAGAATCGATTTCCAGTCGTGGTGTTTTTCGGTGCACCCACGATCCTCTCCGACTCAGAGGATCGCGGCCATACAGCCCTGAGTGGGGGAGGTTTGCTGCAAATTACACCCTCACGGCTGATACCGAGTCTAGCATGCTCCTTTTTTGACATTTGGGCTGTATGTGCTCAAGTTTCAGGACTGCAAATTGGGCTAGGCAAGAAATTTTAGCATATGATTCTTGGGGCTGCAATGCCTTAAAGGAATGTTGAAATTATGAACTCGTTTCTTCCACGTCTTTAGGTTTTAGAACATTCGAGCCCAGAGTTTGTGATGATCAACGAGTATGTCAAAAATACACATGCTGCTACTCACCAACAGTATGAACTTAACGTTCTTGATGTGAGTATGACAATTCGTTATGATCAGTATCCCTATCCTAATGGTTATTGTCATGACAGTCTTTTTCATCATCGCAATCATCACTTTTATCATAGGCATCATTGACATCATTATCATTGCTACCACTATCATCCATCATCATTTTCACCGTTATCATCATTATCAATACCACGTAGCATCATCCTCATCTTTAGCACCAACACCACTGGCATTATCAACATCATTAACACCAACACCACTGGCATTATCAACATCATTAACACCAACACCACTGGCATTATCAACATCATTAACACCAACACCACTGGCATTATCAACATCATTAACACCAACATTAACATCATTATCAATACCACGTAGCATCATCATCATGTCTACCACCAACATCACTGGGATTTTCAACATCATCATTAATACTGCGTACCAACACCAACGCCAACGCCAACGCCAACGCCAACGCCAACGCCATCGCCAACGCCAACGCCAACGCCAACGCCAACGCCAACGCCAACGCCAACGCCAACGCCAACGCCAACATCATGTCAACACCAACACCAACACCAACACCAACACCAACACCAACACCAACACCAACACCAACACCAACACCGACACCGACACCGACACCGACACCGACACCGACACCGACACCGACACCGACGCCACGCCAACGCCAACGCCAACATCATGTCAACATCATACCAACACCAACACCAACACCAACACCAACACCAACACCAACACCAACACCAACACCAACACCAACACCAACACCAACACCAACACCAACACCATGTCAACACCATGCCAACACCAACACCAACACCAACACCAACACCAACACCAACACCAACACCAACACCAACACCAACACCAACACCAACACCAACACCATGTCAACACCAACACCAACACCAACACCATGTCAACACCAACACCAACACCAACACCAACACCATGTCAACACCAACACCAACACCATGTCAACACCAACACCAACACCAACACCAACACCAACACCAACACCAACACCAACACCATGTCAACACCAACACCAACACCAACACCAACACCAACACCATGTCAACACCAACACCATGTCAACACCAACACCATGTCAACACCAACACCAACACCAACACCATGTCAACACCAACACCATGTCAACACCAACACCAACACCAACACCATGTCAACACCAACACCAACACCAACACCAACACCAACACCAACACCAACACCAACACCAACACCAACACCAACACCAACACCATGTCAACACCAACACCATGCCAACACCAACACCAACACCAACACCAACACCAACACCAACACCAACACCAACACCAACACCAACACCATGTCAACACCAACACCAACACCAACATTAACATTATTATTTTCATCATAATCATTCCAGATCTTTAAAGTTGACCGACACGGAGAAGCATCAAGATACAAGCCATTCAAGGAACTTCACAACCGTCAACTGCTCTGGCATGGATCTTCTGTTACCAACTATGCGGGTATCTTGTCACAGGGGCTTCGTATCGCACCTCCTGAAGCACCAGTGGTAAGTCAGTAAGACATACACGGCTTATCTTGCATAACTAACAATTGAATACTAATTGTTTACGTTTTTGCCCACTTTTAATTGTAGACTGGCTACATGTTTGGTAAAGGTGTCTACTTTGCTGGTAAGCTGAGTTGTTTTCACTTGTTTTCAATAACCCACTTTCAATATTCTAGTTGAGTGATCACGCACAAAGCAATTCAAGACGAGGCTCCGGGGAAACAGTGGAGTATTCCTAATATATTCTTTTGTTTCCCTGGAACCTCGTCTTGATATCCTTTGCGCGTGATCACTCAACCAGAATATCGAAATTGTGCTATTCGTTTCAAGATTATTTTTTAGATGAACAAAAATGATTTTTTAGATGAACTTATTTTTTAGATGAAAACTTACTTTTATTTTCCTTTTGTTTTTCATATTAGATATGGTATCAAAGGTGAGTAATGTTATCACGTTTATGCCATTTATTCCAGCTTCCTTTGGTAAAGGGACAAGTGAATTTTGTATTAATGGTCTACTCTCATACTCTCCACTCTTCTCCTACTACCAACCCCCTTTCCCCGTTGTCCACTCTTCTCACTCCTTCCATCTCTTTTTGCCTCCTTACCTCTTGATATATTTCATGTTTTACTCCTACTAACGTTCTACTCCTAATAACCTTTCTTTCTTCTATACGGTCTTCTCCTATTCCTCCTACCACTTTCTTCCTCCCTACCTTTTGGTATATCTTATATTTTATATCTTTTTCCTGTCCGCGGAAAGTAGCTTCATACTAACCCTTCTCCCTACCCTCTGTGCCTTTCCTCCCATCTATCCACTCTTCTCCCATCTCATCCCTCCCATTCCATTTTGTCTTTCTCCCACTTGGTATATCTTTCAAGGATTATGATATTTCATTTACAGTCAGCCAACTACTGCAGAACAACACCAACCAACAATGTTGGCTTGTTAATGCTGTGTGAAGTAGCTCTTGGAAATATGTAAGTAACGCTCTCTTGCATCTTTTATTACAGTGAGGACACTCGAACCGTGAACACTTTGAGGTTTTTTCATACTTTTTTTCTCCTTTATCCCTTGTGTGAATCGATTGGAAATATGATTTATTTTGAACAATAAGATTATTTGAGTTCAGTGCTTCATTTTCAGAAGGTTTGAAGCAGTAGAAAAATCATGAAATAAAAAATATAAAAATATCAAGTGTTCATGGTTCGAGTGTCCTCACTGTAAAGCCACCGATGCACGCTGTAACTTTCTCTCGCACTGGCAATGCAATTTCATTTTTTTTATTGCTCGCAACGAAAAAAAATGTTGCAAAAAGTTCAAAAGCTTCAACTTTTTTCTGCAACATTTTGAAAATTGCACGCTTACATTCTTCATTTGATAGACGTTGCAACTTTTCGCTGCATCTAAAATCTCAAATTGCATTGCTAGCGCAATCTAGCGCTATCAGGGGCTTCACTGTGTACTACATGTTAACCAGGCAACCAGTGTTTCTTAATTTGTCGCTTGAATCGATTTAGACTGGGTTCAGATGACTCAGAAATTGGAATTGAGTGTGTTTGTTTTTGTGGAAGAAGGAAAACCGCCGAGAGCCCTGCGAAAGCTGGAAACCCAACAAATTCTGTTTATTTGTGATGCCCAGTCTAACTGTCTATTTTGTTAGGCATGAGTTGAAGACAGCCAACTTCGTCGCTAAACCACCCAAAGGAAAACACAGCGTTAAAGGTGAGCTAAGAATGTCAATTGGCTTTATCGTGGCTTTGAAAGTAATTCGTAATTTGTTCGCAAATAGACTGTAAATTAAATTTACAAGGTAATTATACATTAGCAAAATTTGTAAATGTCCAAAGATTTCCATGTAAACTTAATCTGTAAAATACTTTGAGAATGTATTTTGTAAATTGTGTGTAACTAGTAACCTTTTAAATTAAAAGTGTCCAGTGTGCGTGAGGGGTGCTCTCGATCAAATGAGGAAGAGAGTTGCCTTTAAAGCCTGGGACTGCGTGTCCTAGCAATAAGAAAGGCTTATTAGTCCATTGTGCTAACAGTTTTCTTCTGTCTAAAGGTTTGGGAATCACAGCCCCTGATTCTAAAGACCAGAAAGTTCTAGAAGATGGTACTGTTGTACCTATGGGCAAAAGTGTGCAAAGTGACATCAAGAACACTAGTTTGTTGTACAACGAGTATCCTTTTGAAATAGCAGTCTTTATATAAAAATGCGACGTTCTTGGACCAATAGAACGTTTGCATGATGGCGTCATTTGATCACTACTACCTAGCCTGAGAAAACAGACTTTTTCAGGCTAACTACTACCAAAATGCTTCAACAATTTTCTTATTCAATTTTTTTATTCCCTCATGAGAATAGTTAGGCCAGCATATGGCACTGTATTCTTGTGGGTTTATTCTCTTATTATCCTCCGATCCACAAATTTCAATCAGCTCCCCCCGTTGGGGCCCAACATCGTTAGGGCTTTAAGTTGTATGTATATGAAACACGACTTCGCACAGTGTTTTATCTTCCTTAACTCGGCTCAGATATATCGTATACGACGTATCTCAAATCAACATCAAGTACTTACTGAAGTTAGAATTCAAGTATAAGTATGGATGGTAGTCGCGACATTTCATTATTCAAAGAAATTGCATGGTAATACAAGATACATATGTGAAGAAGAACTCTAGAATAATCCCCCCCTTTCTTTACACGTGTGTCGAACATGCCACTGGTTTTAGTTGTATAGGTCAGTCGTCCATGTCTGTGAAAAACAATTGCTTTTACACCATTTATTAGCCTGAGAAGACAGACGTTCTTTTTGGAAAGGTGTTTTTACATTCCGGTAGTTGCCATAAATTGTGTTTGCACACACAGAAAATAATCCAGTATTCCATAAATAGTTTTGTTCCGTATCAAAAGGCTATTTTACTGTTACTATTTTTATAACCCATTTCATATCTTTACGTTGTATCAGGCCCGTTTTAGACGTCGAATTTCACATGTGCCGAATGAGCAAAACCTATTGAGTTCATTTGCATAAGATTCGGCACATGTAAAATTCGACGTCTAAACCATGCGCCGGGCCTTAAAAGCTCAGAAACACGGTGCAACATTCCATGCAACATTGCTTGCAACATTATGATTACAGTACTATTTCAGCAGCCAAATCAGAAAAAATCTCGATTTTTCCGCATAATTTACGAGTATAATACAAATTACATAAAAATAATAAAACAGACGTTCAAATTTTTATATTTTAGTGTGATGTTGCGCGCAATGTTACACCGTGTGTCGGAGCCTTTAGCACAAATGGCTTCAGCTTGATACACATTGACCTTTTCTGAGTACGATAAACAGGATGCATTTTGAAATAGATCCTTTGCAGCACGTTGGAATGCAGCTCAATTTGGAGGACAAAACAATAGGTTCAAATTCTCAGGAGTTTGAAATTCTTTAGTCTTGCCCTCCAAATTAAGCTGATTTGACGTCACGTGAATGGGGTCTATACCTGTTACCTGTCTCCTCCGTGCCTCCACAAGGGGTCTATACCTTCGGTACAAACGACACCATGTATGGACGTTCGTTTTCGTTATCTCCGAAAAGGTCTATTCCACTTCAAGAATACAACCAAAACACGCTGCCATTTTACCCTTAATATATCCCATGATGCATCGCGGCACAGGTTCGTGACGTAAGCACTAGCCTTATGTAGTAAGGAGGGCAAAAAGTGTTAAAGGATCCAGAAAAATCCTTATGAATTACTGTCTTTCACTTGTTGTTGAGCACCAGATGTTGTAGCATAGCCATATTGTGACGCAGTAGTCATGTACACTAGCATCTGCGATAACTTACCTCCCCACCCCACACCCCCACGAGCCTAGATTCTTCCTTCAATCTGAGGTCATCAAGTTGTAGAAATGCAGTGCCAAAGAGGAGTGTACGATCGTTAGGGATCGTTAGTGAAACTTCGCTGAAACTCTTAAATATCAAGCGTGCTTTTTCCGCTAAAAAGATTCAACCTTACCTTTAGAGGGTAAAACACTAGGTTTCTAATTTCCAAGAGATTGAAGTTCTTTTGTTTTGACCTCCAAATTGAGCTGCTTTGACGTCACTCACGTGCTCATTAAAAAATATATATATATGAAAATAATTATAATAAAAAATATAAAAAAATTATGATAAAAAATTCGATCAGCATCCCACCCCCTCCCCCTCAGGCAAGTCCTATACAGTGACGCGACGTGTCAACTTAACCGGAAGCGACCCGACGGAAGCTTCAAGAGTACGATAAGTGCTATCTTATAGACTCGAAAGTGATACTCTCTCCCAGTCTGTTGGTAATCCTTGGTTGGAATACATATTCCAAGACGTAAATATTTTACTCGGTATCAAAGAAATCCAAAATAACTTCTAGTGCCCTTGGTGGTGTTTGCAGAGAGATTACTGACCCAGACGAAACGTCAACAGCCCTTTTGAAACACGGCATCCAAAGTGTTATCAAGATTGACCCTTTTCCAAAAATCAATAAGTGAAGTACGAGTGATGGATGTTTGTTCTAGATAGTGCTCTTGATAACGACTTTTTCGTAGTTGTTTTGTTTGTGGGTGGATGTCTGAATATGCTGGATTCGATTTGCATCGATAATCTTGAATGAAAATCTACAAAAATTTTCTGTTTGGGAAACCTGTTGCGAGATACCTCCAATTCACCCGATAAAATCGCTTTTTTTACTTCCCTCGTCTGTGGATATGATATAAGTTGATATGTAGCAAAGATACGATCGTTTGTTACGAAGGCAGATTGATATAAAGTTAATCTTTATTTTCAGTTTGTGATGAAAATGCGTAAGGAGTTTTTCACGATCATCTGCTAGCTCAATTAAGAGAATATAAGTAGTTATAAATATTCAATGATTCAAGATGAGCTCAAAAAGGCAGGAGGGAGCTTAATATAAATAACTGATCAACATGGAATTGTTTTAGAGAAATAAAAAAAAATGGATCATGGTCAGGGGGGAATTCATTTTGGGAAATGTGTGATCTTCCCCAAACATCGGCCATTTTTCCTCTATCTTTTCAAGATTCAGGAATTCCAATAGCAGATTGAGATTAGAACGTTATTTATTTTCTCCAGTGAAGAGGCACTCGAGCAGGACCCAGGGTGGGGGAAGCATGAGTAGGGGTTAGAAGTTTGGTGCTTATGATAAAGGATTGCATCCTGCCCTTAAGAGCCACGCCCGTGTATTTGGTAGTTGAGGTTGAAAGTAAAACAAATGCACTAAAATGGAGATTTCTAGCCAATGTTGTACGCTATGTTCATTGTACTCTTCTTTGAGTGCCTCGGCGTGCACGAGAAGTTGGCTAGTTTTCTAGATGAAACATGAAGATTCTGGATAGGGTGGCAGCAATGTTACTTCAACAGCTACAAAAAAAAACAAAAAAAACCTGAAAGCTTGTTCGACAAGCGATGCTATTTTTAAATATCGCCATTGTAACGATCTCACACAGAGCCGCATTTCTTCTACGTGCCTACTGCGGAAAAGAAAAATATTCAAAGAAAAAAACCTAAGTGCTTCGCATCCAAATATCTCTCTAAAAAGCTGCCCATCCGGCCCAATAACATTTTTATTTCTGGCATTGATCAGTCACTTTTTTAGTTGTTTTTATGAAAAACAGTCGGAGGGTACATTAAATTATTAATAGGCCGCAAAAAAGACCACACTCTGGAAATTAAAAGGAGTCGCTTAGTTGATGTGGAAACCACCTTCGTGATGATTATCGAGATGCGAAAAGCTGGAATTTTCCTGCTTTTTCTCGTAACAAATCTCCAAAAATCGTTGGTCAAGATCAACAAAAATTTAAAGAACTTTATTGTTAAATATACCAGTGAGATTGAAATGACTGAATTGGTTATTAGTATATAGCATTTTATGCCAAATGAGAGAAATTCAATTTTGTGTTTTTTAAATTTGGAGTTAATTTTTTTTCCACGCTGCATGGGGTCTAGCTTTGATCTTCTCGCTATAATTTTAAAGTCATTGCAAATCCCTAGTCGTTTAGTCTTAATGTAAACACTCTTTATTTCCTATTAGACGGTTTTATATCTTATATATATATATAAAGTTCCAGTCAAGTCGAATGTAGCAAGGGCGTTCTTGAGTCCAGATGTCGATAATGTTATGGTCAAGGCCAAGTTCCACATGAGCGCTTCACGAACTTCTCTCTCTAGCTATCTTTGTTTGTTTGTTTGTTTGTTTGTTTCTGTCTATCTGTCTCATTCATTCATTCATTCTCTCACTTTCTTTGCTTCTTGGTTTGCTTGTGTCTGTCTGTCTGTCTGTCTGTCTGTCTGTCTGTCTGTCTGTCTGTCTGTCTGTCTGTCTGTCTCATTCATTCATCCATCCATCCATCCATCCATCCATCCATCCATCCATCCATCCATCCATCCATCCATCCATCCATCCATCCATCCATCCATCCATCCATCCATCCATCCATCCATCCATCCATCCATCCATCCATCCATCCATCCATCCATCCATCCATCCATCCATCCATCCATCCATCCATCCATCCATCCATCCATCCATCCATCCATCCATCCATCCATCCATCCATCCATCCATCCATCCATCCATCCATCCATCCATCCATCCATCCATCCATCCATCCATCCATCCATCCATCCATCCATCCATCCATCCATCCATCCATCCATCCATCCATCCATCCATCCATCCATCCATCCATCCATCCATCCATCCATCCATCCATCCATCCATCCATCCATCCATCCATCCATCCATCCATCCATCCATCCATCCATCCATCCATCCATCCATCCATCCATCCATCCATCCATCCATCCATCCATCCATCCATCCATCCATCCATCCATCCATCCATCCATCCATCCATCCATCCATCCATCCATCCATCCATCCATCCATCCATCCATCCATCCATCCATCCATCCATCCATCCATCCATCCATCCATCCATCCATCCATCCATCCATCCATCCATCCATCCATCCATCCATCCATCCATCCATCCATCCATCCATCCATCCATCCATCCATCCATCCATCCATCCATCCATCCATCCATCCATCCATCCATCCATCCATCCATCCATCCATCCATCCATCCATCCATCCATCCATCCATCCATCCATCCATCCATCCATCCATCCATCCATCCATCCATCCATCCATCCATCCATCCATCCATCCATCCATCCATCCATCCATCCATCCATCCATCCATCCATCCATCCATCCATCCATCCATCCATCCATCCATCCATCCATCCATCCATCCATCCATCCATCCATCCATCCATCCATCCATCCATCCATCCATCCATCCATCCATCCATCCATCCATCCATCCATCCATCCATCCATCCATCCATCCATCCATCCATCCATCCATCCATCCATCCATCCATCCATCCATCCATCCATCCATCCATCCATCCATCCATCCATCCATCCATCCATCCATCCATCCATCCATCCATCCATCCATCCATCCATCCATCCATCCATCCATCCATCCATCCATCCATCCATCCATCCATCCATCCATCCATCCATCCATCCATCCATCCATCCATCCATCCATCCATCCATCCATCCATCCATCCATCCATCCATCCATCCATCCATCCATCCATCCATCCATCCATCCATCCATCCATCCATCCATCCATCCATCCATCCATCCATCCATCCATCCATCCATCCATCCATCCATCCATCCATCCATCCATCCATCCATCCATCCATCCATCCATCCATCCATCCATCCATCCATCCATCCATCCATCCATCCATCCATCCATCCATCCATCCATCCATCCATCCATCCATCCATCCATCCATCCATCCATCCATCCATCCATCCATCCATCCATCCATCCATCCATCCATCCATCCATCCATCCATCCATCCATCCATCCATCCATCCATCCATCCATCCATCCATCCATCCATCCATCCATCCATCCATCCATCCATCCATCCATCCATCCATCCATCCATCCATCCATCCATCCATCCATCCATCCATCCATCCATCCATCCATCCATCCATCCATCCATCCATCCATCCATCCATCCATCCATCCATCCATCCATCCATCCATCCATCCATCCATCCATCCATCCATCCATCCATCCATCCATCCATCCATCCATCCATCCATCCATCCATCCATCCATCCATCCATCCATCCATCCATCCATCCATCCATCCATCCATCCATCCATCCATCCATCCATCCATCCATCCATCCATCCATCCATCCATCCATCCATCCATCCATCCATCCATCCATCCATCCATCCATCCATCCATCCATCCATCCATCCATCCATCCATCCATCCATCCATCCATCCATCCATCCATCCATCCATCCATCCATCCATCCATCCATCCATCCATCCATCCATCCATCCATCCATCCATCCATCCATCCATCCATCCATCCATCCATCCATCCATCCATCCATCCATCCATCCATCCATCCATCCATCCATCCATCCATCCATCCATCCATCCATCCATCCATCCATGATATTCAGTCATTCATTCATTCATTCATTCTTTCTTTCTTTCATTCTTTTCCGCTCAGAACTGATTTGAATAATTGCAGACTGAGCAAAAAGCTTTTGATGTTAAACTAAATTATTAAAATCTGTCTAAATCAGTAATGTTCATTTCTATCCCTTGGCGATATACATTATATATCTGGATAGATGGCTGCTGCTAATCATATATTTTGCAGGATTGTCTATAATTCCTTGATGGAAGACCCATCCGTTCTTTTGTTTCGCTGCATTTTAAAACCTGGGGGTTTGAAGGAGATTTCCCCGCTCATTAAGAAGAGAATAAAAACCACACGCATATCCTGCGCATATCAGATAATAAAAGGGATAGGAAGAAGAAGATTTAGTTTTCGATCACGCAACTTTCGAATTAGGTAATAAACTTATCATATATATGACCTCTTAGTCTATAACACTTCACAAAGCTGGAACTGGGGGGGGGGGGGGGGGGGACTCAATACCAAATACCAGAGTTATACTCTATTCCCTTCAAACAATTGTTTCATGTCAAGGCACTTTGGTCAAAAATGCAGTAAATGTATAAAAACTGATACAAGTGCCTCGACTTGAAACATTTGTTTGAAGGCAGTGGAGCGTAACTCTGCGGACGGCTATCTTTTGGCCTTCCCCCCGACTTCCTACTCAAACGTAAATGCGGAAAGTGCATGCCTCGCCGATCTCGAGAAGATAAATTTTGAAGATTTCCGGGAGACAATATCCTCGAATTCTAGTTCCTCTATCATTTGTTCCTGAAGAGACCTCTCCCCCTGCCACAACTTAAAACCCCAAGCCCGTCTTAGCCATCTTCACTGGATAAAGCTAGATTCGGAATTAGTCTGTAGATTTTAATTTATTTTTTCGATTTAAAGACCTCGTTCCAAGAAAGAGCGACCGAGAGAAAAATGGTAGAGATTTGAGGAAGTACGAGGGAAAAAAGGAAAAAGAAATAACGAATTAAACTGTGTAAAGAAAAAAGACTGAAATCATAGCTTAGAGGGGCAAAAATTCTTACCCAAATATTACTCTAGGCGAAACGATTTTCAATCCCTTTTTTCCACGATATATGCGAGCGACTTTAAATCTGAATTATAAACATGCGCCACCAACTCGATCTTAGATAAAAGTCCTTTTACTTCATTTAAAAAGCAATTTGTCTTAATATGTACAGCTACCACATAACAAGCTAGAACCGTAGGAGGTTAACTAGAATATCAGTCATTCATTTGTTTATTCAGCATATATCTCTGATTTGGACTCCCAACAAGGTAAGTTATTTGGACAAATAGCAATTGGATTGTTTGTGGTTTTAACCTTCATACTTTTTGGAGCTTATTTATCAGTGCCAATCAAAAAATCTAGTATTTTACCAAAAGAAAAGTTGATCATGAAAATGCATGAAATGTTTTCTCGTAGCACACTATGAATCATCGCACACAATATACATTTCTCTTTAATCTTTCAGTGATTGACCCTTTCAATTTCATGCGATGATTTCCAATCTGGGGGTTTTTCTCTCCCGTTTATTATATAAAGTTTTTTTTTTAGCATTTCGTGCCCCCAGCTTGACAATTAGTGCAAGGGGTCTCTAATGACGTAAATTAGGCAAAGCTGGTTATTGAGCTACTTAATATATATAGGCGGGCTATGATGTCCATGCAAGCTGAGCGGAGCCGGCTTTTGAAAGGATCGTAAAGGAACTTTTCTAACGAGAGACCAATGAAATGCCTGATTGGTTAAATATATGAAGCATTGCGCTTTTTATTACAGGCCGGGGTAACTAGCTTGACGATAAATAATAGATAAATATCAAGACGTATAAATCCGATGGTACAACAGTGGCTTTAACTCATGGAGGTGCTTAACTCGACGCATGCTAGAATTCACCCAATCAAGGAACAAGCTAATCGAAGCAGAAGCGCCTGCACTAAATCAAACATTGGCCAACAATTTTGGGGGAGGGGAGGGAAGGGGAGCTAAGACCTCGTAGCCCCTCCCACACCGGCTTATGTGTATAAGCGGTGCGTCAATGTGATAATGAAGATTTTTATTAACATCCGAAATATTACATGGCTTTTCTTCCCTCCATTATGTCTACACTCAGCTTTGACTGGGAAAAGTGGAGAAATCTGCTCGCCATTAAAAACAGTTTTATATTTCATTAAAAGGATAAATTTGAGACTTATATGCACTCAACTATAATGACCTAGCTAAAAACACCAGTAGGTGAATATCGTATGGGATAAAAGCCTTTTATATAGAAGCGGCTAAGACAAAAGAAAACGATATTGACGACCCATGAGTATTATATTCACCATGAAAGAGAAACTGGTAAAAAGAAACAAAAAGACGTCCTGTCTACTGCTTTTGAAGCTAGCTAGTATACATGGATGGATGGATGGAGGGAGGGAGGGAGGGAGGGAGGGAGGGAGGGAGGGAGGGAGAGATGGGTGGATGGATGGATGATGAAAGAACAATGGTCATTCCAACAATACTATATAACATCAAACTAAAGCTCCATATAGGTGCAGGCAGTTGATCAGTAAATGAACAAAAATACTGCTGTAACTACAAGTTGAATATACACAGCTAAAAATTGAAATTAATTCAAGTTAATAATGAAGAATACGATTCTCAACAGGTAAAAGAAACATGAATATTCATGACAGTTAGCTCAGCCGAGAAAAATGTCTATTTCTCGAGGGCTTTTATCTTAATATAAGTACTTTCCTACGGTGGTATAAAATGACAAGCGCTAGTTAATGCTTATGCGAACATATGAAAACGAATTCGTATAAGAAAAGTGGATTAAATATCGGTTATTTTGATCATGAGGAGTCGTGTAGTAACAACCAAGCATGATGGCAGCGACCCCATGGTGTCTTGATTATTGCAGAAATAATTAAACGTAGAACAGATAGTTATTGCGAAGAATATTCGAGAATCGAACCAAGTCTTAATAACGGAGCACGCTATTGATTGTAAGCATCAGTATCAGTGCTACTGAATGTTGGAGATATGACGCGCACGCTGATTGGTTTGCAACCGTGCTATATCAAAGTATATATGCTCGAGAAACGCCGTCAAAACTAAAGATTATATTTACGATATTAAGTGGCCGCTTTGCCTCTGTATTTTGATATCGAAAATCTGGGATCTTTAGACCACTTGAAAAGCAAAAAAGACACTTGATAAGCATTCTTTATTTCATGGAATTTTCTAGATTAAAATGTGATTCCAAAATAGTGACGTGAGGTAGTGATTTCCTGGCCGCTGAGGTGCCCGGATTAAGTTTGACAATTTGACAGTCAATTTTAAAATATCCTAAAAGCGAACCATTTAGAATGATACTGTGAAAATAAAAGCTTCCTTCATCAGTTTAATCGCGTGCAGAG
Source organism: Anthopleura xanthogrammica (assembly GCA_964019055.1). Lineage (NCBI taxonomy): Eukaryota > Metazoa > Cnidaria > Anthozoa > Actiniaria > Actiniidae > Anthopleura > Anthopleura xanthogrammica. The sequence goes on along the minus strand of OZ025212.1, from coordinate 7,171,116 downwards.
CGGAAATATTAGATGTTTAACTTTAAGGTCGATAGATTTCTCATTCAGTCTAACCGGATTAGTCGAAGGATATTCTGCAAATTTTTTTCCAAAAAGTTCTTATACAGCCAAGGTTAACAATTGCATGGCGGCTGATAGACAACCGTAAAAAAAAATAAATAAAATAAAATAAATAAAGAGCTGAAGGAAAGGAAACGGAAACAGAAAGATATATGATAGGACATTTCATTATATTTTTTCACTATTTAAAATGGAAATTTTCAAGCTTAAAAATTAAAATTGAAAGCCAAAGTATTGGCATATGGTTCGTGTTGTTGTCAACAAGGATCAAGGTGTTCTCCCAGGACGCAAAGTTTCCCGCCATGAATATATTGCTACCACTCTGGATGAAAATGAAATAAAAGCGCTGGCATTATTTTGTCAGTGACCCTGACAATCAATTCAATGAATAGCACAGACCAAGGGTGAGACCGTCTGTTTGTTGGATATCTTCATATTGAAACCTTGACTTAGTTTCATTGAACAAACTTAATGCTTAGGACAACATTAATTGCCAAACTTGAGACCCTATTGTCGAAAGTACAAAACAAAGACTGATAGAGTTTATTATGTATTGGTATTTATTCACATCTTGAAGGAAGGTAAACAAAGCAAGCGTCGGTCTGGGTCCCGGAGATAAAACTATTTTTGATCAAATTCACAAGCCACATTTTTATTTATGCTTTTTCGCTTTGTTAGCCAAAAACGAAAAACATATAATTTTACAGGGACATTAGAGCCATACATGGTACTTTCATTTGACATCTACATCGAAATTGAGAGCTCTCTGAAGTATTTCTTATTTTGCTTTCTAGTTTCTGACCGCCTACGCCATCTTTAGCTTTGGCTTCTAGTTTTGTTTGTCTTGCGGTTTGTTTGTCTTGCGGTTACAGTTATCTTTTCATATCCGGGGGAAACAACTCATTACTACTCATAATCACTCGAAACGCAAGTATCACTACCAATAAAGCTTTTAAAAACATATTACATCTTAAAAATATAACACTTCATCCAAGAATGTCTGAAACTTAAGACAAAGCACCCGGCCACCTCTTGTGATTTATTCTTTTCATTTCATCGTCACAAAAGAAAAAAAATATGCTTTTTAAAACAAGTATAAATTAGTTTATATTTGTTATCCTTAATATATTCAGAAATATGATTGTAAAGATATATTTTTTGGGTTTTCTAAAATTTGGCGCGGGAAAACTAGAAGGTAGTCCCCCCTGGTGGTGGCCAGCCAAGTGAATACAAGGCGTGCAAGGGCTGGCGGGATTACCCACATGGCATTAGAAAACATGGCGGATCAGTTCAGTACAGGTGTTGATGGAAGCTCAGAAATAGTCGATGGAGACTCTAGAAAACGGCCTCTAGACGCTTCATCAGACATCCGTCAGCCTTTTAAAAGATCGAACTTTGGAGGTAAGTAGAATATTCATTATTGGTAATGCCCGTTCGTGGTGTTTATTGCTCAATTGTGTTTGATATTTCAAAGTCGAACTTGCTCCACGTACTCTATGGGACTTTGCAATCTCGTCTTTTTTTGACCTCCTCAAACATCCTGTTTCTTTCTTACAATATAATAAATACAAGTAGAACGATTCGTACTTATTTGAAGCGCTAGAGTAACTGCTGAAGATTTTCTGGTTGTTAGGTTTACAACCATTACGATGACAGAGTGTCCGGTTTTGGGAGACTTGCAATCGAGATTAAACATAAACAAAAACCTTGTGCTCTTTGACACGAGCTAATCCAACTTCCAAGGCTTCGTATTCCATGTCTTCACATAGCAACACGTTCCGTATTTCTCGTAGAAGATAAGAATTAACTCGATATTCAAGAATCAGCTGCCAGTGTTGTCAGCCACAGACCTATTAGGAAGACAACTAGATCTTTTTCTTGCTTGCGCGGTTAGCTGATAAATTATTTATTCGCTTGGTCTGGCGGTGGTGCTTTCTCAAAGCCATGATGGATTCCCCTTTTTCTTATCACTCATTTTGACATCTAGCATGTCTTTTCACTTCGTTAAGAAAGCTAAAAACTCCTCTAAAAAGCTCGACATTGTTATTAACTTGTCAAACGCATAAGAAAATTTTACCCACTTGACTCGTTTTAATCGGTTTTTGTGTGGATACTTTAATACGTGGCTGCCTTGGACATTCTCTAAACTAAGATAATTTATACGATCCCATTTATTTAGATTAAAACAATAAAGCCTAAAGGAGTTGTTATTACTGCTTATTAGATTTATTTCTGTTGTGAGAATATTTTTCTTGCACGAGGTTTTCGATCGCTTTCCGATGGTTTAGGAAATGTTTCTGTTTTATTTATGTTTCAACTATATCTCTTAATGTGGACGTTATGGTTTCATTAAAAGGCTGCAAAATATGAATACATTTGCTGTTTTAGCATTAATCAGGCATGAGACATCTGCAGCCAACAGTTCTATTGTGCTAAAGAAGGGAAAAAAAATTTCTGCCCAAGTAGTTGTTGATCATCAAGTCTATCTCTCCAATGTCGCTCTTAGCATTTTCACCAGGTACTCAAAATCCAAAATATCCTAATTCTACAGTTGTCTTTCTTCTAGATTAATTCATTTCTTATATTTCATAGGAAGACTATACTTATTCATTTACCAGCTTTGAATTTAGAAGTACATTGTTACTATTTACATAAGTGCTAGAGAATTATGCTTGCATAGTTTTGGAGTGATTGAGCTTTTCTAAGTGAAGATTTTACTATGCTTTATTTGTAGATAAGTAATTTCGGTGAAATCTGAACTAGATTTCTCGTTTAAGAGAAAAGGAAGATCCTAAGCTTGCTTGCTAGAAGTGACGGCATATTTTGTATACACTTATTACTTATTCCAGGTGATCTGCTAGCAGGATATCAATGTTTATATCAGAAGAAGGACTTAACATTCTCTCCTAATTGAAAAGCCATTCCTTTTGATCTGATGCTTTCTCTTTGTGTCTGAAATGTTATGCAGATTGCTAAAATGATAAGCATATAGCAATCAACATTTTGATGATTATGCCTCTTCTTGTCAAATAGATTCTAATTTTGTCAAAAATGTATTTTATAAAAATATTTTCATGTTTTATCAGGAAATGGCAGGTTGTTAGATTCTCCTAACTTTGTATTTGTAGATGTGGCCTTATTGTTGTGGATTGAAAATCATTCATTTTAATGATCAAAACCCCTTCATATTAGTAGTATTATCATGAATTATGGATCTAGAAAGAAAAATCCAGAAATGCAGTAATGAATATGTATTTGATGCAGTTAAGATTATATAGCTCAGCTCCTAAAATTGTTGAAAAAATCCTATTCAAAAAATTAGTAGACTAGTTGCAATTCAAACAACTCTATTTTTGTTATCTTGAGACATACTTTGTTTGTGGTCATAGAACAAGTATTATCTGTGTTTTGGTAATTCCTAATTTATAATCAATTCTGCTTAAAATTAGCCAGCAAAAAAAATAGCTTTTTAAACTACCAATGATGAAGCCACATTCTGGTATATTTACCCATATGCTTTACCACAGCAACAGAACAGAATTCTGACAAGTTTGATCTCAAGATGACTGTATTCACTGCTTATCACCTTATTTGCACTTCATAATCCTTTTCAACACAAAATTAACAATCTTGCTTCACTAACTTCTTAGTGAAAGAAAATTACTTGAGCTACTGGATTCTTTCAGTGTTTTTCGATCTGCATTTACTAATTTCACTCCTTCAAGGTCATAATCATTACCAAAACAACTCTATTTGCCATCCTATAAGTCATATGAATTATCATGCTGTCATGTATTGTTTGAGAAAAACTGGTCAAAACTAACCCAATTTTGTCTGACGTTTAAGAGTTCTTTAAAGCTTCTAGTAATTCGACTGCAACTCTAAAAGCTTTTTAGCTGCAGTCTTAACACTCTGATGATGTACGTTTTTGATTGACTCTCCCAAAGTAAATTTACAGCATAACAGAACTCATATACGGATACAACCATTTGTAAACCGTCAAGTAATCAATTACAGCCTTTTTCCCCTGAGGGTGTCTGTTTTAAAAATGTTCTGCCAAAATGAAAAAAAATGGTGTAGCTTTATTCTTTTTCTGTACAAATGCATATACCTGGTTTGTTAGGTTAAGTACTATCTATAAGTCATTATGTATGCTCTTGAGTCGAATTTTATATATTGCTCAGGTTCAAGAGAATGTGGCAAGTCTAGAGAAACCTTTGTGTCATAATTTATATAGATGTCTAAAATTCTGTTATAAAAAAAATCTATTTGAATTAGAGCTCTGGTAGTTTCTTAATGAAAAAATATTTTGTCTTACCTCTTAGATCAGTATGCCCCAGGAAATATAAGTCTAGGTGATTTAAAATATACTTTTTTACTAAACATATACTGTATTAAGAGTATTCGCTGTAGTCCATCATGCTTCACTGATCAATTTTGTTGATTTTTGAGTGTTGTGTTGAACTGCATGTTGATTGGTGCAGGACCACAATTATCATAGAACAAGCTGTCCCTAGGGCAGTCATTTTTGGACTTCATTCAGTGATGAGATGTTGAGCATTTGAGAAGGCCTGTTCTTGTTTTCAAGTCTGTACTCCACATTTTTCATCTCCGCAAGTCCTTTAGTTCCCCAACATACTTCATGATGGATTACTGGCTTGGTGTAGGACTCTCACAGACCAGAAACCCCACCAGACAACATTTGCCAGGTTGTATCATGAACATCTATATCTGTTTACTGTTTTGCTACAAGTGTTAGAAAACCTGTTAAGAATATTGAAACTGAATTTTTAAAATATTCTCTTTCATTGATTTTTACCTCCAATATTTTCTAATATTGAATTTGAAAACTCACTTTTACTTACGTAAATAGAATTCCATCAGGTTTCAGTCTTATTTTTGAACCATTTTGCTTTCAGAAAAATATTTTCCCAAGAATTTTTATAGCATCTTTGTGTTCTGAAATTTGATTTTAAGTTTCAGTTTTCTTCAAAGTATCATATATTATCATATATATGTACATATATCTGTGGTTATTTCAGATTTTTGCTAGTTTCATAGCTCAAAGACTTAAGAGGACCCAGAAGTATTTGTAAACCTTTTAAACATCTAATTAAAAGTGATGAAATGTTAAATGTTTCCTATTTTCCCTAAAGAGTTCAAATTACTAGAGGGATTTTCTATTAGATATTTTTGCATTTAGAACCACCACATATAGCTTTGCTTAATCATTTTCATACATGAAATTGGATCTTATTTCTATACATTTTATCAAGGTAAAAACAGAACAGAACCACTTACATACTGTTGCTATATTTTCACTGTTAATAACACTTCAGGTTTTTTGAAAATTTTGAATTGTCAAATCTTTAATATAAATATTCTCTCAAAGTAAGAAAGCTTGTTCAATTTCTGAAAAAATATTTTTTAGTAAAAATATTGAATAAATTTGAAATGAAAACAATAAAACCACTGTATAATTAGATAGTTGTAATTTTTTTTAAGTACAGAAAAGCTTGTTTTCATGTTTTAACTTTTACTTTCATGAAAGTATCTTGTGTCTTGAATATCATGATACAAGATGATATTTAAGTATTAGGTTTTTAACAATTTAAAAACTGATTAGGAATTACTCTACTCTTCCTTGAATCTCTATTTAATTCTAATTATACATTTCTTCAGTTTATGTTCACGAGTTATGTACTTGTGAAATATTCACATTTATTTTTACTTTTAGTAGTTATTTTGTGAAGAGATGGTTGTATTATCAAGTTATTTTGATTTTTCTCTTATCACTTTTATCAAAAATGAAGAGGCTAGTCTAAGTGATGAAATCAGGGTTTAAATACTCAAAGAGCACAGCCATATCTCATGAATTCCAAGTGTCTGTTCTTGAAATATGTGTAGACTGGACTAACTCTTGTTTTTCTTTTCTTTTTCCAGCGGCCAAAAGTCCAATTCTGAAGATCCTCGTCCCTAACTATGCCGCAGGGTCAATCATTGGTAAGGGGGGTCAGAACATTGCTCAGGTACAGCAGTCTACAGGTGCACGCATAAAACTATCACCAAACAACCATTATTACCCAGGCACTCAAGAACGCATAGGTCTCATCATAGGTGAAGTTGACACCATAATCACTATGTTGGACTTTGTTATCGACAAGATCAGACAAGAACCACAGGGCGCAAAGGTTAACTCTAATATCACATTTGATCGAGAGCGGGCGAAGCAGATGAAAATAGTTGTTCCAAATTCCACGGCAGGTATGATTATCGGTAAAGCAGGATCAGCTATAAAGTCAATTAGTGAAAACACTGGAGCAAGAATACAGATTTCACAAAAAGATGCTGATAGTGTGGCCGGGGAACGAGTTGTATGTGTGAGTGGTGCGGAGGATCAAGTGCAAGCAGCATGTGCCATAATTGCTGCCAAAGTTCAGGAAGACCCTGAACACGCATTAAATAATAATATCATGTATACTGGTCTGACAACTAGTAGAGGAGGACACTCTAATGGCCATTTTGGTTCCAATCTACCATTAAGTGCCTTGTCGGGGTTTGGTGGACTAGGTCTGCCGAGCACTGGTGCTCAAGGCTCACAAGGAGCAGCGGCCAATCACATTCTTGCACAAGCAGCACTCATGAGTGGGAATAATCCATTAAGTAGTGCACTAGGAATGCCACCTACCACCACCGCCACCACCAGTTCAAGTATCCAGTCATCTGCTACACTAGAAATCACTGTTCCTGATGAATTAATTGGGGCTATTCTGGGGAAGGGTGGTAAAACCATCAATGAGTTCATGCAGTATAGTGGAGCACGAATTCAGGTATCCCAGAAAGGGGAATTTGTCCCAGGCACAAGTAACCGTAAAGTAGTCATAACTGGTGATGTTCAAGCTGCACAGCTAGCTCATTTCCTAATCACCCAGCGGCTTCAACAAGTTGAAGCAGAGCGATTAGTTTCTTCACCTCATCGTGCATAAGAATCAAGCTTTTTTGATCGAGTAGAATATGAAATTGTTTTACATGAAAGTGAATACAGAGATGCCAAAAATAATGATGATTATCTCTGGTTTGAATTAGTCTTACCTGAAGATTTCTATTCTTAAAGAATGAAAAAAGTAGCCAAATTGCTACGTGTTTTAGATAGGCTTTTTTCCTCCTTGCTATGGAGGTTGAATTCTACAGTATGAAATATGACAAAAAAAAAAAAAAGACACTGAGACGATCTGTTGTACATGTACACGTCAAATATTTATCCTCCTACGCTCAGTCGTTGTGCAGTTGCCTTTTTGCAAACCGTCACTTTGGAAATGCTTTTTACAAGTCAGCATTAGATTAAGTACGTATAAGAATGCCTTGAGGATAGATGCAGATAGAATGAACTATTGATGTTGGCCCCAGGGTGGGGTTGTGGGGGGTAGGCTGCCCAAGGGAATTTGAAATTGAGAACCACTATTAGGGTGCATACTCACTCCCAACCTAGCCCAAGAACACTTATCTTGACATCATTACCATCTCAAAAGAACAAGAACAAATCAGGAATGAATTCAGTGATGGAAAGTTTGATTGACCATAGCCTGCCTCAAAATTTCAATTCCATTGGGTCTACCCTCCCCACCCCCTATTCCTGGGGCTTACAACAGAATTGTTAAGTGCATACATGTACATCTTTTACCATATATGAATGTACACTACAAAAGCCCTTACACTTTGTATCAGTCTATAATTTGTTTCTAGTTAAAATGTGCTTTGTTGAGCATCAAATGTCCAGAGGCAATAATATAAAAGAAAAAACATCACCAAATCTTTCTCCTTGAGCTGCACATCTTTCTAGGTATTGCAGATGTTATTCAGAAAAATTGCAATTCCAGACAGACTGTACATTAGGCTTCGCAATTTATCTTTTTTATTATTTATTCGTCACTTAGTAATTATACCTTCTCACAAAAAAAAATATAAATATGTGGAAGGAAATCTAGAGAATTATTTTGGTCATTTTAGTAAAAATAAATGAAAAATGAATCATTTTTAATTCGCTTGTTCTAGCATTGAATCATCTTGTATGTTTCACTCATTGTACCTCGCTCAATCTCATATATTCACATTTCATGTACATATCTCATTTGATATTTTATTCGATCATCAGTCATTTTTTCATCCCAGGACTACATTTCATGATAATATACACTTTCATCCTTCAGATCATTTTTCCTTTGCTCTATTAATGATAGTTGTTGTTTTTCATAGTTAATCATTTATTCATTTATTCATATTGCTGTTTGTAATCAAGTTGCATACACAAGTAGCAAGTTATCAGTTAATATCCATAGATAGTTTGGTAGTAATAATATTAATACGAGAAAATAGCTCACATACCCAAACAATCGTCAGTTGGAAAGTTTTTAATATATCCAAATACTAGACTAACAAAGGCTTGGTCTTTGTTATTGAGTGATTTCTTTATTATTAGCAATTTTACTGCAATTCTCAATATTCTGTGAACTAGATAGTTGCGAGTTTCCAGTTGGAATTTGGTTTTTCACTGCCACCAATCGAAAAACATAAAAAGTACTGACTGATTAATTTTGATTAATGGCCGCCAAATACCAATTACACTAAAAGGTGTTTAAATTTCTGAGTTCGCAGAATATTGAGAATCACAATATATATACCAGTGAAATTATTCTGTGTATTTTTGGAATACACTCCCATCTGGTAATAGTGTTTAAACTGAAAAGGGTATATACATGTATCATTTGCAAAGGTTTGCAGAATTCTCTGATTGCATATTGCATTCAAGTTACAACATTGAGTAACTCCTAATATTCATAATACACTTTGTAACATTGTGAGCTTTCTTGTATTTAGATTTTTTTTGCTTAATAGCAAGATGAACATAATATCATTTATATCACTATATGCTATATCAAGCTCTTTCAAATAGAGTGATTTTTCATTCCATTACGATATTCTGATTTACATTATTATATGATTTTAGAAGTATTCATATTTTATTTTAGAAGAAAAGAGCTCTTCATATTGCTGTTTTGAAATAAGTTTGAGATTTTGATTATTTCTTTGACTAAGCATAGGGCTACAAATTATGTGAATTTCAAAGCCAAGTAGAATGCTATTAGAAATGTTAGAAAAAATTACTAAGATATTTCCGTCAAAATTGTGAGATTTCTTGTGTAATACCCTGATGGTATTAAGATATATTCTCCATGAACAAGCATGAACATGCACTTTTGTTTTTGATTTGTGCTGAAAAATTTAGCTAAATTTAGCTTATTGCTTCCATCATTATCATGCATTTGTTCGCATCACTTGTGGGATACATTTTTGCCATAGTAACTTTTGTCTGTCATTAATCGGCACTTTTAAATAGATTTTTAGCGTTGTTGTTATCACAGCAATAACAATGCTGTCCTTAGCAAGTCACTATTAATCTAAAAATCAACAAAGCAATATCATATCTGAGATTTTTATGAAAAGTAAGATAAGATCCAACATCTGTACTTGAATTTCAATGGTATATTAGGAGGGTAGTAGGTAGTCTATAATTGCACCTTACGCTATCATGTACACAAATGTACAATAGACCTTTTCTGAGATAACGAACATGGTGCATTGTGGTCTAGCTTCAGTACAAACATCTTTTGTTCGTCATGCCTTATATGGTGTTGTTTGTACCGACGCTATACCACAATGCATCCAGTTTATCGAACTCAGAAAAGGCCTTTGATATGAGTAGGAGTTAGCCTATATATATTGCACCTTACGCTTAAAATTCAGTGTACTATCAGCTGTAACATCAATCTTGCATATAATAATCATTGTTATGGTATGTTTTTTATAACTGTGTGATCATGCATCAAGTTACATCAAGACATTTGTATTGCCACAAAATGAACACTGAACTTTCATGAACAATATCCACAATCATGTAAGCATCTCAGTCTTATCTATTTTAGTGTACCTTGTTTGCTACTGGCTTTCATTTATTTCATGTTCATGTACTCTTCATTGCACATGTACAATAATCATGTAATAAAATTATACTGTCAGGCCATACTCTGTTTTCTCTGATCATTGACTCAGACTTTCCATCCATGCTTTTTCTCTTTCATTCACCATCTCCAATAGCTCTCTTTCGATATCCTAGTTGAGTGATCATGCACACAGCAAATCAAGGATAGGCTCTGGGGAAACATTGGAGTGATCCTAATATGTTATTTTATTTCCCTAGAGCCTCACCTTGCCTTGAATTGCGTTGTATGTGATCACTCAACCAGAATATCTAAAGTAGGCTATTGATCTCACTTCTATATGTGTTTTGAAAACAACATTTCTATATACTCATGTCATACGTCCATGACCTTTTCCACAAACTGCTCAAATCATTCTTCCATAAATAGTTAGTTAATGATATAGGTGTAAGAAAATGTTTTATTGGAGAAGAGTTTTGATCTCTAGGCTATGGAAAACGCTTATGATATTCAACTAATTTATTGGGATTCACAAGCATGCACTCATCAATAATGAATCACTTCATTCCGTGCTTGCGCCAATAATCCATAATATCCTATCTCAAACAAAAGCTACCAGACGTATTAAGCACCATACTGACTGAAGGTGATGCAAAAGAATTTTGTATAAGTCTTGCATTTTGTGACAGTGACAGCCCCATTCTTAACACAAGACCTACCTTTGCTGATATAAAGTACATCGAAAACAGACCCATTTAATTTGGCATGTCTTCCTGTCAGTCTATGTCGTCCCTTTAGGCTTGAAATTGTTTAAACTTAATGTGTCCATAATTATGTGTAGTTTCATGAGATGTCTAAAATGAGAGGACAGTGTATTACATTTAATGGGCTGTCATCAATTGATGGCAGCTTATTGCTAAAACAGTGAATTACGTCTGTTCTGAATGACCAAGAACATATATAGAGCAGGTGTGAACATTATTTAATCTCCTACGCAGCCGCTATTAGCTGTTATGATTACTCCAGTTCAAGTATTGTATCAAGGAAAAATTTCCCACTAGTCTGTAAAAGCTTTTGCATGGCTGTCAAACACAAAAAGAAGATTATCATTGGCCAATCACATTCATTACTCCCACTTGGACGAGTTTTTAGTATTAACTTGGAAGACACAAATTGTCAAGACTGCACAAGACATTCTACACATGTGGGCAAGCTCATTTAAAGTGTAGCATAATTATGACATCAAGTTTTAATAATTCAATAGGTGATGTGCATCAAAGCTCACAAAGCACTCTGAGCCTTGAAACTGAGCCTTGCAGAAATGAAACCGGGAAATCAAAGGAAATATCAGAAAAAAATTACTCTTATTTTAATCTGTTGAAATAGTTATATTTCCATAGAATTGTCAGATGAATGTTTAGGGAAGTAAAGCCAAAAATGTATAAATAGCTGTAGAGGAAATTGGGAAATAGTCCCGCTATGGGTATTCCTATTGGTGTCTTGGCACTGCTGTAGTTCATGATCCAAGGGTGTATGATACCTCGATGGACATAATAACACATCCAAAGCACATAGAATGTAATATTGATGTATCCCCTCTGTACTCCATAGAGAAAGAAAACTAGAGTAAACAAAATGACTCCTGGAGGTGCATCAGATAGTGTATGTGCTAGTTTCTGATGAACCATGGGACCCCAGTTAGCATTATTCTCGGCATGTTTTCCATATGGTGCAGGTTTAGAGATCTGCACAATCAATGTTATGACTGCAAGTAGGAAACCAAAAATGCACAGTCCATAATGTACCCAAAAGTGAGTTGTATTGTCCTGGAATGCACTCCATTGGCAAGGCTTCTAGCATGGTGCCTAACGTGCTGTTTATATATTACATCAGGCCTTGAACAAAATAGAGAAAGTTAACTGAGGGCCCTGAAGCACCCTTGAAAGCAGGAAACTTGTAGTTTTGACAAAACTTTGTCTAAGGATGACAGGGCTAAAGTCCATGCACCCCCTCCACCCAAGTGGCCCCTTGTTAACCAATGCCCAAATTAGAGTAAAGGCAAAAGGACACAAACAATGTGGTATGTAATTATAACGATTTATAAGATCAGGGGCGTAGCCTTTCCCCAGAAAAGTAAAGCAATTATGGAATTAAATTTGCATTTTTTTGAGATCATGTGTTGTGAAGTGACTTTGTGCCCTCCCCCCTCCCCCAATTCGTCAAGACTTGCTGCAAAAATGTAATAACTCTGTAAAGCCTTAAAGTTATGCATGAATGCATTGGGCTGCTAACAAATATTTCAAATGTAAATTAAAAGCCCAAAACTTATGCATACTTGCTCTCCACTAAAGGAAACGAATAAATATATTTTTAAGGAAGGAAAAAACTAGACAAACTCTAGGAATTAATTTTCTAGCGCTTAAGATAGTTAAGAAAACTAAAAATCATGCAAAACCTAAGAAACTCAGAAATGTGGTAAGCAGAAGAATTATTCATTAATAATAACTGTACCCATATCTAACAATTACAGCAGAATATTGAAGTAAAAAATCAAACTTTCAGCAACGTTGAGCTCGACTCAACTTTGCCCGCCATTGGACCTGCGCCCGCAGTGTTTGTCCAGCTGATCCTGTGGGCCGCAATGTATGATGGGATAGTTTTCAATGAGCGCGAAAAACGAAACGGCAAAAATTTCTAAACAGAGGACCTGAATATCCACAAATTAGTAGTTATTTTAAACGATACTTTATAATTTTCAAAGTTTTAAAGCTTATGTATGTTAGTTTTAGTTAACTTGAGGGGAAATAGGGTGTTTATGACAAAGAAAGTTGGTTAAAATGGCGTCGACTGTGGAAGACTCGAAGGTGAGTACTGAACTTCAGTCAGACATTTTAGCTTTTTTGTATTTTCTTGAAATGTTTCCTTAAAAATCTTATTTTTAAGAGAGTTTTTAATTACATTTTACCGAGGATATGGTAAATAAAGGCTTTAGGGCATAGTATGAATGCGTTCCAGTTGAGTATTTAGTTAAAAATACGTTTTTTGTGTGTGTTACAGTCAGTGAATGGTGCTGCAGAAAGTCCTGCCAAAGAAAGACAAAAAGTCTACATTGGAAGGTAATTATTGATTAGAACAACATGTAGCTCGAGAAAGATGTGTAACAGCTGATCTTTACAAACCAAGAACAACATCGCCTTAAATTATTTTAAGCTGTTGTTTTGTTTTGTACATACATGTATGTACACAAACTTGTTACAATCTTGATATGATAGTGAATTTAGTCACACTGTTCAATAGTTAGATTTGCTTCCATTTTCATAAACATGCGAACTCGGTAGCTGCGAGCTGCACGCTGAAATGTGTTTTTTCACTTCTGTCAATCAAAACTAATCAGTCGGTACCTTTTATATTTTTGACTGGCAGCAGTGAAAAACCAAATTCCAATAGACAACTTGCAACTACAGAGTTCGCATGTTTATGAAAATGACAGTAAGGAATATAAGACAGTTTTCCGTGTTATATACTCTGATCTAAACACGCGGGATGTTGGGAGAACACGAGAGAAGCACAAGGAAACCATGACGCGTAGCGGATTATTTATTATATAATGGTTTATTTGATCAGGGAAATAAATAATAATTATTACACTCAAGCATTCATCCTGCATGATAGATACGTCATCAGGATTAGAACCAAGGGTGGTGTAGCAGTGATGCACTCACCTCTGGTACTGTCTTGGGTTTGATTCCTGGACTTATATGTAGCATTACATGTGAGTAGGGTTTGTTAGGTCTCTCCATTGATTCAAGGGTTTTTCTCCAGGTTCCCCAATTTCTTCCCTCTGCATAACAAGGTCAATTTCAATTTGATCAGTGCGTTAGCTGTGCCCTGACTTTGATCAGAGGTTGTTTCAGGGTTCAACTGTGATTTAGCCGTGTCCTGACTTAGATCAGCCCAGAGATTGTTTCAGGGTTCAACTGTGAGTTAATAGTCATTCCCTGACTTTGATCAGCCCCAGAGGTTGTTTCAGGGTTCAACTGCGATTTAGCCGTGTCCTGACTTAGATCAGCCCAGAGGTTGTTTTAGGGTTCAACTGTGAGTTAGTCATGCCCTGACTTAGATCAGCCAAGAGGTTGTTTCAGGGTTCAACTTTGAGTTAGTCATGCCCTGACTTTGATCAGTGCACCAGAGGTTGTTTCAGGGTTCAACTGTGAGTTAGCCATGCCCTGACTTAGATCAGCCCAGAGGTTGTTTCAGGTTTCGATCTGTGAGTTAGCCATACCCTGACTTAGATCAGCCCAGAGGTTGTTTCAGGGTTCAACTGTGAGTTAGTCATGCCCTGACTTAGATCAGCCAAGAGGTTGTTTCAGGGTTCAACTGTGAGTTAGCCATGCCCTGACTTAGATCTGCCCAGAGGTTGTTTCAGGGTTCAACTGTGAGTTAGCCATACCCTGACTTAGATCAGCCCAGAGGTTGTTTCAAAGTTCAACTGTGAGTTAGCCATACCCTGACTTAGATCAGCCCAGAGGTTGTTTTAGAGTTCAACTGTGAGTTAGTCATGCCCTGACTTAGATCAGCCCAGAGGTTGTTTCAGGGTTCAACTGTGAGTTAGTCATACCCTGACTTAGATCAGCCCAGAGGTTGTTTCAGGGTTCAACTGTGAGTTAGTCATGCCCTGACTTAGATCAGCCCAGAGGTTGTTTCAGGTTTCGATCTGTGAGTTAGCCATACCCTGACTTAGATCAGCCCAGAGGTTGTTTCAGGGTTCAACTGTGAGTTAGTCATGCCCTGACTTAGATCAGCCAAGAGGTTGTTTCAGGGTTCAACTTTGAGTTAGCCATGCCCTGACTTAGATCAGCCCAGAGGTTGTTTCAGGGTTCAACTGTGAGTTAGCCATACCCTGACTTAGATCAGCCCAGAGGTTGTTTCAAAGTTCAACTGTGAGTTAGCCATACCCTGACTTAGATCAGCCCAGAGGTTGTTTTAGAGTTCAACTGTGAGTTAGTCATGCCCTGACTTAGATCAGCCCAGAGGTTGTTTCAGGGTTCAACTGTGAGTTAATAGTCATTCCCTGACTTTGATCAGCCCCAGAGGTTGTTTCAGGGTTCAACTGCGATTTAGCCGTGTCCTGACTTAGATCAGCCCAGAGGTTATTTTAGGGTTCAACTGTGAGTTAGTCATGCCCTGACTTAGATCAGCCAAGAGGTTGTTTCAGGGTTCAACTTTGAGTTAGCCGTGTCCTGACTTAGATCAGCCCAGAGGTTGTTTCAGGGTTCAACTGTGAGTTAGTCATGCCCTGACTTAGATCAGCCCAGAGGTTGTTTCAGGTTTCGATCTGTGAGTTAGCCATACCCTGACTTAGATCAGCCCAGAGGTTGTTTCAGGGTTCAACTGTGAGTTAGTCATGCCCTGACTTAGATCAGCCAAGAGGTTGTTTCAGGGTTCAACTTTGAGTTAGCCATGCCCTGACTTAGATCAGCCCAGAGGTTGTTTCAGGGTTCAACTGTGAGTTAGCCATACCCTGACTTAGATCAGCCCAGAGGTTGTTTCAAAGTTCAACTGTGAGTTAGCCATACCCTGACTTAGATCAGCCCAGAGGTTGTTTTAGAGTTCAACTGTGAGTTAGTCATGCCCTGACTTAGATCAGTGCACCAGAGGTTGTTTCAGGGTTCAACTGTGAGTTAGTCATACCCTGACTTAGATCTGCCCAGAGGTTGTTTCAGGGTTCAACTGTGAGTTAGCCATACCCTGACTTAGATCAGCCCAGAGGTTGTTTCAAAGTTCAACTGTGAGTTAGCCATACCCTGACTTAGATCAGCCCAGAGGTTGTTTTAGAGTTCAACTGTGAGTTAGTCATGCCCTGACTTAGATCAGCCCAGAGGTTGTTTCAGGGTTCAACTGTGAGTTAGTCATACCCTGACTTAGATCAGCCCAGAGGTTGTTTCAGGGTTCAACTGTGAGTTAGCCATACCCTGACTTAGATCAGCCCAGAGGTTGTTTCAGGGTTCAACTGTGAGTTAGTCATGCCCTGACTTTAATCTGCTCAGGTGTTATTCACCCATGACTGGTTCTACATGTATGTATATTATCTAGATTGATCAATATATTTGTTATTTATATTCAATATTAATGTTCATGTAGACGTACTGGGGCTGTAATTAAGATAAATCCTCGAAAAGACAGTCATGGCTTTGATCGTATTGAAGACTACTTTCCTGACTCTGGTGAGTTTCCTGAGTCATACTTTTTTCAGTAGTTGTTTTCTATTTAGCAACTCTATGATATTTGTGTTACTTATTTCTCAACAAGCTGAATACTTTAATCTGAAACACTTAATCTCTTTTTTCAGTGTTAGAGAGTGACAATGAAGAAACCAACTCATGGGATGCAAAGCCAGTTAAACTAAAGGCAAATCAGTATGTTGGAAGGTTGGTGACATAAAACAAATAAATACTAGATTATCAGCCCCCTCAGTTGACTGAATTATCATAATTTGATTGTCATAATTTTCGTAAGGGGGAAGACTACACTTTATAATACTAAGGCAAATGTTATCATTTTAAAGACGTACAGGTGCTTTGATAGAGATCAATGCTCGTAAGAACAGACATGGGTTTGAACTAATAGAGGACTACTTTCCAGATTCAAGTAAGTGCACATAGTATCCAGAGCTTTTCATATTTCTGCAACCTTTTTTTCCCTGCAACCTAACAGACTCCAGATGTCTGGCATTACAGTATGGCTTCAGTCAAATTTACGATGGACTGAGTTCATCAAAGAATTTACTGGACAATTTTGGCTGGACAGTTTCTGATGACCGCCTGTAATTTTAAGCCAGTCTGTTTGAGACATGGCATCACTGAATGAAAAGGTTGGTTGTGTTGTCAGACATCAAGGATGGACAGCATCATTAAACCCTGGAAACAAAATACCAATAGCATCCTTGCAGTGAAAAAGCAAAAACATAGACAGAGATTTTTTCTTTAAACTCATTGGCAGAGATGAGGTTGGGTTTAGGTTCCTAGATGCCACCAGGGACATAGCTGTCCCTGGTGACAAGGAGGTAACCATGGTAACTTTACAACTTTCCCTAAGTTTCATTTATAGCCACATTAAAATATAGGGAATATTACATCCACTCTAGAAAAATCTGTTTTGGTTGTTTTAACAAATTTTCATTGTATATTCGCCAATTTTTGTCTGGCCTTAAGTTTAAAATATTCATCTTTTGTAATTCCTTTGTCATTTTAGTTAGGGAGAGTGATGTCAGCACAGAGTCTAACAAAGGTGAGCTAGGAAACTAGAAACTGGCACTTTACCCTTTGTGATACATTAGTTAAATTGGGCTCCCTGTGCCAGCTGATCTGAAATAGTGCTGTAGAAATGACCTCACTGCAAAATTAAGGCGTCAAGAAGCGTGTGAAAATTGCTGCAGCACTTTAATTCAGACATGTAAAATTGATACCACCTGACACTACAGAAAATATCGGAACCACAAAATGGCCTAACATTATACCTACTACCAAAATAGTGAAGAAGTGTGCAGTATTTTCTTGTTTAATTGTAGCGAGCAGTTTACTAAAGGTGACACCTCAGTTTTTCAGATTTTCTCAATCTTGATCGGCCTACATTTTTTCTCAGATCAGCTGGTGGTGCTTGATACACTGTATATGCCTTAGGAACCCTGTTTCATACCATTAAGATAGCTGTCAGTGCGCATTGCATTTCGAATTCAGATGTAGAAAAAACACTTTCAGTGCACATTGCATTTTGAACTCAGATGTAGAAAAAACACTGTTTGGAAATTGAAAAACTCTCCAGATTTGAAATCGTTTGCTAATATCTAATATATTTTCAAGATTAAATCCTGATTACTTTCGAAATCACCAAGTGACAAGTTATTTTTGCCAGAAAAGAAACACACTTGCTAAACTGTCCTCTTAGAGCTTACAATGCTGTAAAATCATTGGGCCACTAGCAGTTATGGTTGATATTTGACATTTGTTGCAGATTTAAACAATGACAGAAAATTGTCAACCTCTTTGAAAACAACAGACAAAGAAAAGAGCTGGGAACCAGCCACTGAACATAAAGAAAACATGTCGCAAAACATGCTTGAACCTGAAGAAAAATCTCAAGTGTCCAGCCTCTCAAAAGAGAATAAAGATATTGTTACACCACAAGAGAAAGAAATAGAAATCTCTATAAATTTAACAGGCACAGCAGTAAAAAACAGTGCAGCATCAAATGAGCCTACGCCACAGTTCTTTGGCTCCAAGAAAAGATTGTTCACTTCTGCTGCTGAGAATACAGATGTTACAAGGTAGGTTATCATTCTTTCATCCAAAGCTTTTGAGTTGTTTTTTAACAGGTCTCTTTGTCACCTTGTTTTGCTCAAGGTTGAGCCCAAAATAGTTGCGGTGTACTGCCATTAGCAAGCTTCCATGAGACATGTGACAATAATTATTAGGTTTTGAAAAGTTTATAATGTGAAACTTTATAGTTGTGTGTAAATTGCATATGCCTCATGGAAGCTTGCAAATGGTAGTAGCTGTTGGTTGCTGGACACACATTTACAATATATTTACAATGTCAAATGTGATAAGTTGATAAAAAACAATTTGATTGTTGGGCAGACAGTTTGACCAAGCAGCTCACTATTTTGAGTCCTTCATTGTATTACTACAGTTTTTGCTGTGAGAAATAGTCAATGAAAATAAGATGATAGAAAGAAACTCTTCTTAAAAAGTAGAATATTTCACTTTTAAAAACAGTTGTTGTTAGATGTACCCATGGGTGGCATATGCTGGTAATGCGTCGTCTTTCACTGTGAGTCCAACGGGTTGGGTCGCTGGTTCGAGCCCTGCGGTCGCCTCATGTAAATTGAGTTTGTTTGATCTTGTGCCACAAGGTTTTTCTCTGGGTTCTCTAGCTTTCCTCCCTCCATAAAAATCAACATGTGAGTCGAGTGTTGTGTGTATAAAATAGTAAATGTAGTGGTAGTGAGTGTGAGTGAAAGCAGGCCCACATCAGCGAAAGCTGCCAAACAATCAGCCTGCTATAACAAATAAAATATTATTATTATTATTATTATTATTATTATTATTATTATTATTATTATTATTATGTAAGCATTCTTTCTGTATCAACGCTGCAGCAATTTTAATTTTTAAAAAGACTTCTCTTTCTTTCATCCATTTTTTTCATAATTCTGAAATAATACAATAGCTGTTATTACAGTTGAGCCCGCAATGAGATATTCTTTTATTTAAGAATCATACAAGTGAGGCTATCAGGTCTATACAATGCTTGTTGTCTCATTTGCATCTCATTTGCATGCATCCGTAATAACTGCTGTTGTATTTACAGCTATATTAAAAAATCGTTGAATGCTGAATACCACATACTGAATAGTGCATTCCAAGACCAAAGGGCATTGTGGGTCATTTAACGGAACGATTTGCTAACTTCGTTACTGTAAAGTACCAGCCGTAGCTTATGTGTCTGATTATATTGTATATTATATGATTATCTTGCATTATCCATATTGTATCAGCCAGCAATTCAGTTTTCTCTAATTATTATTATTATTATTATTATTATTATTATTATTATTATTATTATTATTGTCTAAATCAAAATAAACATTAATTATTTATTTTATTTTGAGTGCATTCCATCCAAAACAATATACTAGCTACATATAGAGAGCAAATAGCTGTATCATTTACTTTTTATTTCAAATTAATAGGACCCACAGTACCCTTTGGTATTGGAATGCACTACTCAGCATGCAGCATTCAGTATTCAACGTTTTTTTGAAATAGCTGTATGCAAAAAAGGTAACTTACTATTTATCTTTTTTAGGGAGAAAAATATCGAAACAGAGGAGGATATTGATATAGTTGGAATAAGTTATGAAGAAGGAGAAACAAATGCTCAACATCAGCAAAAAGCAAATAATACACAAACAGTAAAGGAAGTTTCCATGACAACAGAAGATGATTCTATTGTCGTGGATGTAGAAGGTTTTGACACTCCATATATGACCTTAAATGATAAATCTAAAGGGTCAAAGGTCAAAGGTGGTGTACAAGAAGATGAAGAAGCCACTGCTGGAAAAACCAAGGAGGATACTCTGATTGTGGATATAGAAGATGACAGCACTTTTGTGACTTTGGGTGATAAGTCCAAAGTCTCGATGCTCAAAAGCGTGTCTCATGGAGACTTGGTACCAGATAATGAAGAGAGCTATCAGATGGATGAAAGTGCTGTACTGGAAGGGACAAAACACAAAGCCATGTCACCAGAGTTTGGTTCCGTATCCACTCATGTTTCGAGTAACAGTGGAACAGAGAATGATGAAACAGAAGACATGGCGAAACCCAAGGGAAGACGGAGCAGGAAATCCAAGAAATCAGTCTCAAAGAAAAGTATTAAAGAACAAGAGCGAGAAGGAGATGAGAATCAGAATGATGATGGTGATAAGTCTGTTGATCACCAAAAAGACGATAGCACATCTATGAACCCTGTTGTGAAAAGAGTTACAAGGAGCCGGTCTATGAAATCTGTATCAAATAAAAGCATGAAGGAAAAGCAAGACAAGAGTCAGGAAAATGTTACTCTGAATTTAACCGGTGCAGATCAGACAAATGTGGACGACACTGCTCGTGTAAGCCCTGTGAGGAAGGTCACAAGAAAGTCTAAGAGATCCGCTGTATTGAACAAAAGTACGAAGGAAAAAGAAGAAGAGAGTCAAAAAGATATCTCTCTCAATATAACCAGTGCAGATCAGACATATGAGGACGACACGGCTCATGCCAACTCTATGAAGAAAACTACAAGAAAGTCCGAGAAATCAGTGTCCAACAGAAGCATGGAGGAAAAACAACTGGAAGAAGATAACGATATAGAGGTTACAGCGGAGACCAAAGCAAATCACGATGTAGAAGATGAAAAAACAGCCAAGAAGAGAACATTAAGAAAGTCTACCAGGACAACCCAGAAAGAACCAGATAACGAGAATACAGCAGACGCTGTTCAAGAGGATGAAGAGGAGCTTAAAGAAAGAGTCATGACAAGACGTGCAACAAGATCTAATACATCGAACCATGCGAGGATAAAAAGCACGAGTAAAAAGCCCCCAGCACCAGGACGACGCTCTACGCGCTCTGAGGTGAACAAAAGCATGACATCAGATAAAAACGTCTCTGGGGAGTTAAAGACCAAGAGAAATGAAAGTGAAAGCAAGAGTATTGGTGCAGTTGAAGATGTTGTCTCTGATGGTAAGAAGCATGAGGTTCAAGGTGAAGATGGTGGAAACACGAGTCGGCTATTTGAAATAGAAGATGATATGCCCGGTGATGCAGAATATGAAGTTTATGACACCGAGGTTCATGACACACAAGGAGAAGATAAATGCGTTGATACCCTGAAAGATCGGTTAAGTAAGAGGCGGTCAACAAGAAACAAGTCGCAAGTGAACGATAGCAAATCTAAAAGTGAAACAGAGGAGGTGGAAGAGAGCGTCGAAGAAAAGGGTGGCAATGGTAGTAGTGATGATGATGGTGATGGTGATGATGAACAAGAGTCACAAGAGATTGGCAAAAAAACTACAAAAAACAGCAAGAATACTAAAGAAAGGAAAGTGGAGAACAAAGGTGCTGCTTGGAGGGCAACGCTTAACAACCAGGATAACGATTCAAACCATGATGATGATGATGATGATGATGACCATGATGATTATGATGATGATGGCCATGATGATTATGATGATGATGACCATGATGATAATTATGAGTATGATGATAAGGAAGAAAATAATGACCAGGATGGCGATGGAAATAATTCAAAAATCATTTCGAAAAATGAGAGGACAAAATCTAAGAGCAGCAAGAAAAGTGCCTCTTCCAGCAGTGCTTCAGACAGCGATAAAGATCGAGTCGAAGAGAAAAAACAACCGCGAAAGCAAAAGCGAAAATCATCTAAAGTGAGCATGACTCGCAGGTCTACAAGAAAACCAAGCAAAAACTATACTGCTAATGAGACAGCCGGAAATGACGTCACAGATCAGGAGGGTCCGGCTGATGAAGGTGATGATGGCACTAAAGACGATGAAAGAAATGATACAACAGTAAAGGAAACTGTTGATAGATCTATGAATAAATCCTCAAGAAAGAGAACAAACCAGACGAGAATTGAATCGATGCAAGTTGCTCAATCAAGCACGCCATTTTTTTTAAATGGCAGTCCATACATCTTGCCGCCTGGCTCAGTTAAGTCTATTTTAAAATCGAATATTCCAAGAACGCTATCAACTGATGCCAAAAAGCGTCGAGTTAGTATCGCTACCAATAAAAAGGGCTCAACTTCCGGCACAGATGATGAAGATGATGAAGATTATGGCAATGATGAAGGTGGGAAGTCAAAATTCCCTAGTCGTCGACGCAAGTCCTCAGTCAGTTTTGCTCCTACCCCATCATTTCATATTTCACCTGACGATTTCTCTACGCTTGAAGAAAGCTCTGGTGAACTAGCAAAGCTGTCTTTCCTTACCAACTACAGTGGTTTCACCTCTGGAGACAATACCTTCACACCTGGTCTCCTTGGCTCTGCCTCCCTCTCTTCGTCCGTCTCTTCTCTTGGCTCAGTTTCTGATCTATTATCTGACACAAGCAGTGTCAATGAATCCCAGGAGATAACAATCAACAGCTCAAAGAGAAGACAACTAGCTGAAGAGGAAGAGCAACTAGACGATAGCGGAGTAAGACGTAGCAAGAGGACCAAGGTACCTCCTCTGGAATACTGGAAGAATGAAAGGATAAAATACGATAGAAGACAATCCGGTGAGTTTAATACACTGCCTTGCTTTTCTTGGCTTGTTTATAATCTATGACGTCATTTCTGTTTGGTATGACGTCATTGCTTTTTATGACGTCCTTTTGTTGCTATGTTCAAGAAATCATTATATATTAATTCCGATACATTCCAATAATATATTCCTCTAGGATGGTACGTAAGCGGCATTCAGAAGGTAGCGACACCCGTAGTTCCCAAGCGAAAGAGTAAGAAACGAAAAAAGCAGAAGAAAACAGGTATGGATCTCGCCACTTAAGTGATCATAATTTTCCTTGATTGTTCTACAAAAATGACATTCTTTTTTTCCCCAGAAGCCACTGGTAGAGAGTCGCACGAAGAGGAAGCTAATGACTTCTATGTAAGTAAAAATGAAAATGTGGTAGTAATACTTTGTTTTAGATGAAAAGGTGCGCATCAAGGGACAGCGGAGGCGGGGGTTAGCCCAGCACTCTTTGCGAGAATTAAATTTTATTTTGTGTTGGTAGATAAAAATTCTATCCCTCCCCTCCCCTCCCCTCCCCCGCCACTCTTAACGAGGATTAGATTTTATTCCATCTTAGTTTTAATTCCGCATGAAAAAAGAGGTTCTAGCCCCACCACTTTAAACTATGCTCGGCCGTCCTTGGGTTTGTAGATAAATGATAGCCCAGGGATGAGGTGTAGTGTAGGACCAAATCCCCCTGACCTACTATATCCAGTAAGAATTATATATCTCAGTGCTAGAGATTGGTATTTTACACTGTTATACAACGCGCGCTATCCGAGCAGAGAATATATTTTTGAAGTGCAAATATAACTGCACATTACACGGGTCGAATCAAGCGCGCGTGCAACAATTATTCAAATAAAACAAATTTTCCTGAAAAAAAGTGTCATAGCATCATTATTTTTAGATGATAATAAGAACTTTTCGTATGATGTTTTCTTTGAACAGGGTGAACCTGCAGATATGGAAGAAGTAACGTATACCTCAATACCAGTAGTAAACCCGGACAACGGAGAACAAGTTGAACTAGGTCAGTAATCTTCTTAGAATCTTCTATCATTAGATTTAAAAAAAAAAAATTTTTTTCTATTTTAAACTATATAATATTTATATACTGAAGTCGATATTACATTTAGCATATGTTATGCGCGATTGATCATTTTTATGAATATCACGCAGTATAAGTGATTAAATATTATTATTATTATTATTATTATTATTATTATTATTATAATATCATTATCATTATTATTATTATTATAGTAACACAAACCAAGACCCTTGGTGTAAACACGACCACGTTTAACAAATAGAAAAACTTTTAGCGTGCTTTGTTCAGTTATAAACACGCAGGAAGTGACGTAAGCACGAAAGAAGTGTGAAGAGAAGCACGAGGCGAGTGCTTCTCACACATATTGAGTGCTTTCCTACGTGGTTTATTACTGAACGGAGCACGGAAAAAAGAAGCTGTTTTATCTGTTTTGTTATATAGAAAGAAAAAATCCATTGTAGTTTTCAATGCTGTTTCCTCACAAATATTTCTTGGAAAGTTTGCAGCGCGCGTGCGGATGGCGCCAGCAACCGTGCTCCGTTTTACAAATAAAGCACAGTTCTCGACCAATCAGCGCGCGCGTACTATCCAAACTATATGATAAAATCCAATACACGCAAAAAGAGTTACGTGCTACGCATGCTCACTTGATGCCGGAAAAAGTGAGAAGTTATTTTGTAAAATATGCTATATTTTAATCGTATTTTTCTTGTCAAGCACAATTTTCATTAAATATTCAAGATCACATACCTTTTTCGAATCAAATATACTTAATTGTTATATACCAAATGTCACGTAAACGAGAACAAGTTTTGTTGTTATATAGCAACTTTAAAAGTCCTTTTTTCTCGTACTCTGATTGGGCGAGAGGGCATCACGTAAACGTAAACAAGATGTTTCTCCGGCAACGGCTCTCAGCGGGCAACAATATGTTATCTACCGGGAAATAACAAAACCGGAAGTGATTTCACCGGAAACCTAACTTTTTCAAAGTTTTTAACAGCAAATAATTAAAAAATTCAAATATTTTTTTGTGTTCTTTGGCACTTGGTATATAACAAAACTCTTATTGACTGGAACCTTGGGAAAGCACTGTGTTTTGTGGTCCCTCGACGGCGATGTTTCCCGCCTCGGCTACGCCTCGGTAAACATCGTCGTCTCGGGACCACAAAACACACCGTTTCCCTCGGTCCCAGTCAATAAGTGTTAATTATAGCATATTTCACAAAGTACCTTCCCACTCAGTTTTCACCACTTGAGCATCCGCTTAGAGCAGTAAAGCGGAATTCTTGCTGTCTGCATTTAGAGCAGATTGCACATCTCAAAACGCTAAATTCCGTGAATACTTGGCCTCGTTCGATATCTGAAAAAATTCAGACTTGATTGGGAGTTTTTAGTCGTATGATACTTCATGTATTATACAAACACGTGGGTCACCAAATAAATTTCAGTGGTTGGAATAAATTATTGAGCCATAGGCGACGTTCTTATTTTACGTCTGCAAACCGGGCATGCGCTATTCACCTCATGTGCAATGTAACTGAGCCTCGCTTTTGTTTGGCAGACCTTGTTCATACACCGGAAATGCTAAACTTTGTCAACGCATCAGGAAAACCTGCCGAACCAGAAGATCCACTCATCATGGACAAATTTATGTCACATAACCTCTTTGGGACTGGCCAGATTGTACTGAGACCTGGAGCCGAGAAGGGCAAACAACATGTTAGAGATGATACTATGGTATGATAAAGCTACGGACACATGGTGCAACATTGCGCGCAATGTTGCAGGCAAATGCTATTGCGAGCCATGTCAAATGACGCAATTTGTTGCACGCCATTGTTGCCGAATTAGAAAACGATCCTACATTGCGCGCAAACATGATGTTGCAGCGTGTCTGCGCCTTAATATTAGTACTATGTTGGTACTTTACTTCAATAAATCTGTTCACTTTGGGCGTAATGTTTTCCCATTTGAGACCACGTGTCATCCTATCGTAAATAGACCCCTTGCAGCACGTTGGAATGCAGCTCAATTTGGAGGACAAAACAATAGGTCCCAATTCTCAGGAGATTGGAATTCTGTTGTTTTGTTCTCCAAATTGAGCTGGTTTGACTTCATGTGGGAAGGGTCTATAACATCAATTTTTCGAGCCCCATATTGTGTATTAAGCGCGGTATTACCAGGCAATAAAGAATCATACTCAAGGGAATTTTAGAAAAAAATTTTTAAACGATTTTTTTTCTCTTGAAGATTTTCTACGTTGTGAAAGGACGAGTGGAAGTAACGGTTCACGAAACTACAGTGTTATTACGAACTGGATCGACATTTTTTGTTCCTACAGGTACGAAACTTGTCGCACTAGTACCATTAGTACCACCACCACACTTATTACTATTCTACTTTTCAATAATATCAATATTAACCTTCATCGCAAACATAAAAACGGATCTAGTTTTGCTAATACTTTTCTTCTCCTTTCTCGACTTTTCTAGGAAATTGGTATAATATCAAAAATGTTCAGAATTCAGACGCAAGACTCCTCTTTGTCCAGATAAAGGGCTAAACAAATGTCAATCAACTACTAAGGAACCGCCAAGAGAACTACTCCACCCTGATGGGCGTCATCACAGCATCATACCAAATGTACATATGATAGATAGCACGAAGTGGAAATCCTGAGGTACTATGACCAGGGTCCATGCAGGCGGCATTCTGAAGATGAAGATCGCGGCATTTGCGGCACTGAACTGTCAGCGAAACCACTTTACGTCCACAGAGAGAAATCTATAAAAAGAGCGCATCACGCAGTTGTATATAATTTTCGGGATTTTCAAAAATCATCGCCGGCCTGATAAAATCAATATAAAACATAGTGTTCTTAATCAAAGCTGTTTTCGTTTTTCTGTAACTTCTTCCACAATTACCAAACGTCGGAGTTTTTACAGTGCTTCTCGCCGATACCACGCACAGAATCACACTGAGCTTGCCGTCGCGACATAATTTTTTTGGTGGACGTCGATCAAAGTGTTTCGAAAAACACAAAACGTCCAAGGGCACGTTATTATGGAATGACATGGAAACGCCTTGATTGAAATCCACCGAAAACCTACTTCACCGCGACGACGATTTCGCGCTCACTATTCTTGGGGTGCGACCACGTGAATCGAGATCCCTTGTGATATATAAATAAAAATGAAACAGCCGCCATGTTGGTGAGAATTTTAATGAGGAATGCCTTATATAGTCAACCAACATTGCGGCTAAAAACTAGCTCACTGTTGTAAGTTTGATGGCAGGTGACAATATAACATGCCGCGCATGGAGTCATCTGGGTTGCAGAGACCTAAACTAGCTTAAGTTAAAAAAAGTTTTTATGCTTTTAGCATGATGTTAAGTTTTATTAAAACATGCCCGTTAGTGTATATAACGTTTTTTGTTGTTTATTATTACCACGTAGTATATACAGTCCCTCTATTATGCGGCCACCCTCGGGGAAAGTTCAAATGGTCGCTAAATTGAGGTTGGCTGGTTATTGGAGGTTCTGTATTTGAAATCACGAAGTATTCGCGAGCGATCGTATTGTAAGGTAGTATAGCAAGCGCAGACGAGGCGAAATACAACAAGAGACCACACCCTATTCTTGAAGAATAATGCTTGAGGACATTATTACAAACATTACTACAAATAACAGTCTGCTCATGCGCATTACAGTGCAAAGCCATTTTGTTGCAAATAACGGTCTGCTCATGCACAGTAACGTGGCTCGCTACCCTGAAAAAATGAACTGACTTCTTTGTTATTGTTTGACTCTTGAGCACTGCCCCCCAAAGATCAGAAAAAATAATTTGAATGATAAAACAATATTATTGAACTCGGTTATCGTAAAATATCGAGATTTGTTAGTGTCTTGCAAGCAATTATTTGCCTCTGCCTTCGGCATTGCCAAATAATTGCTTGCTCGCCACTAACAAATCGCAATATTTTGCTCAACCTTGTCCAATAATTGCTTATTATTTGCAGTTTGACTGTCATAATGCCAGGCATCATAGATATACCAGTATTCCGTTCCTAAATAGAAGAGGTGGCCCAACTGCAACTGGGATGGCGTAATCCCATGTTACACATACCTGTTACTTCAAAAAAATTCATCAATTTTAATTTAATCTATGCAACCAAATATTTCTAGACATGGGTTTTGGCTTCCATCAATAAAAAAGGTATCTACTCTGCAGGTTGATGCAAGCCAAAAAACAGACATCTGGAATTTACCTAAGTTGTTAAGGCTAGGTTGCATGATTATTACAGCATTGCATGATGCTGTCCTCATATTTCGAAACACCTGCGCGCAGAGCCTGGAAGACAAAAAACCATTACAAACAGCAAGAAGAAAATTGGTATAGCCATGTATTTTTCAATTAAATATACATTTACAAATGCATGCACATTTTCATGAGAGAAAAAAGGATGATTGAAAGTCCATGTACACGGAACCATTTCAAAAAGCAAAAACAATGTGTAGCCATGCATTTTTTCATTACTATGATTCTCAATACTTTTGCAAACTCAGTAGTAGCAAGTTTTCATTGGAATTTGGTTTTCACTGTCGCCAGTCAAAACTATGAAATGTACCAACTGCTTAGCTTTGATTGCCGGCAGTGAAAATCAATTTCATGGCAAACTGTTGAAATGCCTGAGTTCGCAGAATATTGAGAATCGCATTAAATATACATTTATGAATGCATGCGAAATTTCATGAGAAAAAATCTCATGGTGATTGATTGTAGGTATCAAGATATATTCAATATTTTTTCTTTATAGAGGAGGAATCTTCAATAATTCTATTGTAAAGTTCAGGTAGGTGTGGTGTTTATTGACATGATTTTGCCAAATAAAATATTAGTTTTTAAAAAGTGTCCCAGTTCTTGATCACCAAAACTGTTTTTCCTTCTTGTACAAATACAGGAAGCCCAAGCAATGAACATGTACACAAATTACGAAGAATGTAGAGGGGCAGTCCAGGATTTTTAAAAAGGGGGTGACTGTTACAGGGTAATTCTTGCCAATACCAATGGAAATCCACTGAAAGGAACGGAAATTGTGGAAAAATGGTGTCTCATTTGAGAGCTTCAAGTAAATCGATTGAAAGTTTATCCAAATAAAAAGTTTTCAGTTATGAACACCTTTCTTTATTTGTGCAAAATAAAATATTAGTATATCACGACCCCTAGACCTGCCCCTGATGTATGGGATTGGAGCTATATAATAAATCACTTCAAAATCACAATGTTTTAAATAAAAACTGGTTTGCTTTACCTCATGTTTTCATCTGGTCATTGGGTTCTGTATACAATTTCAAGTCATTTGGCTTCATTTTAGCTTGTTTATGGTCTTCGCTAATACAATAATGCAACCAAATGACTTGTACAGAACCAAATGACAACTAGAAGAAAACAGGAGGTAAAGTAAAACAGTTTTTATTTAAAACTTATTGAGATTTTCCGAGTGATTTATCATCTCCTGTGTACATTTTTTTAAAGACCATGTTCCAATTCATAAAATATTGCTGTGTTCCTTGACTATAGATACATGTGCGCAGGGTTGGGCTCGATTTCACACATAATTATGCAGAATGTGTTCCAGTGAAGATCCGTGGAATTCCAAAGTGTTTGTATTGTTGGAGTTGTGCATTCTTTACTTTACTGTTGGTATTTGTGAATATTTAGACACTACAATAAGACTAACCTTGCACAAATGAATTTGTAATCAAGGAACACAACAGTTTTTACTGCACAGGTACATTGCTTGGGCTTCCTGTGGTGCAAAGTGCAAGAATTGTTTTTGAACCCAAATGTTTCTTACCCGAGCCATAAATGGCACAATGGACAGTTGAAGCTGTGGGTTTGCTTTGCATCCAGATGTAGGGCACTGGTAGAGGTATGGAGAAAGAGGGCTGGGCTTTGTAATGCCTGGTTTTCACTTGCAACTGAATTATTAGAGTTGGAAGCATTTCATGTGTCTTATATATTGCAAGATAAAACAGGTTGTGTCTTAAGTAGAAGCAAAAGGAAATCTTCCAATTCTACCTACCTTCCGACTCTGATTCTGTTCACAAGTTAAAACCAGGCTTGGGATGGTCCCAGACTTTCACTTTTGAGATGTTTAAATTAAATCGTCAAGTTCCTGTTTAATAAAGTGAAACAACTAAAGCAAAGCTATGTCTTTCCTGCTGACCGACTGGTATTTTCAACTCAATTTTTTCTGAGATTTAAAATGAGACTGATTACTGCAATATAGCAAGGGAAAAACCTATGATTAGTTTTGTGAAATACTATACAAGAATAGACCAAAATTATTAAGCTTGGAATTTTATTTTTCACCCTCAAATACAGAATGCTTACAGTCAGAGATTAAGTACAACTAAGTTATATGAAAACGAAAAACCTTGGCTTGTATTAAGCAATGATGAAGCTGGAGCAAACTAAATCGAACTAGTGAAGTTAATCAAATCTTTCACTTTGTAATCTTGATATGATGAGGTAACTTGAACACAGTGTTTATAATGTTCTGTAAGGTCTGACAATACTTCTTGGCTAACAGGCTTCTTTGTTATGACCAACAAACATTAATGCATATTGTGTACTCCTAATAAGCAGTAAAGTATGCGGGGTCAAGGATTGGACTTCATTTTAACATCTTTAATCAACTTCCTCCATCTTGGATGAGTCGTCTGCCTCATCTCCTTCAAGTGGTGGCATGTCTTCTACACTGGCATCTTCGGCAGCAGCTGAAAAATTATCAAAATAATCAATGTTATTACACTTCTTGCACAATGACACTAAGATTAAGAAAGAAAAATTCCATAAAATCCTTATCAAATAAAGCAAAATGGAAAGCACAGGTGGTGTAGTGTTGAGAGTGCTTGCCTATCACCGATGTGACCCTGGTTCAAGTCCCACTGGATTCCGTGTTGTATGTGAGTCGAGTTTCTTGTTGGTTCTATCCTGTGCTATGAGGGTTTTTTCTCAGGTTTTCCTCCCTCCACAAAAATCAACTTCTAAATTCCAATTGGAATTTCAGTTGACAAGCAGCTACTCTGTAGGAGTAGAAGCAACTACTAAATCACATTTATTTCTATTTATTATTTATTTGTCATACACAATTTTAAGTTTTAATTCATGTTTTTAGTAAATTCCTTACCTTCTGCCTCTGCATCCTCATCGATTCCCAAGCCAAGTCCAATCATTCTGTAGATACGACCAGCATGTACCTGAGGATCTTCCAGAGTGAACCCAGATGACATGAGAGCTGTTTCGTAGAGAAGCATGACAAGATCTTTGACAGACTTGTCGCTCTTGTTGGTCTCAACCTTGGTTCTTAGGGTCTCCATGATGGAATGGTCAGGGTTGAGTTCAAGATGCTTCTTGGCCGCCATGTATCCGAGTGTACTGTTGTCACGGAGTGCTTGGGCTTTCATGATACGTTCCATGTTGGCTGTCCATCCAAACTGACTGGTCACGATACAGCATGGTGATGACACCAATCGAGAAGAGACCACAACCTTTTCAACCTTCTTGTCCAGGATGTCCTTGATCACCTACATCAATAAGAAATAGTTTTAGACTCTAAAAATATTCTATGATATTTCAGTAATTCAACATCAAACATTTGTTTTCCAGTAAAGTGAAATCTCAGTCTTCAGAAATATAAATTTGGACACCATGATATCACAAAAGAAATCATGCAACAACTATTGACCATGAATACTTTTACCCAAACTTGATTGCTTTTTACAACACAATGCTCAAAGTATGACCACATTTAATGTATTTGCATACTTCTATGCATGGGCTTTTTGCTGCCAAACAAGATTTTACATGCTATTTGCTAAAACCAGCGAGCTTTGCATTGAAATGTATCAGTTTAACATACAAAAGCAATTTATGACCAAATAGTTTTATACAGGATAGAAAGAAATGAAATTCTAATAATTTTAACTAACCTTGCAGAGATTCTCAAATTGTGCATTCTTTTCTTCACGCTTTTTCTTCTCATCTTCATCTTCTGGGAGTTCGAGCCCTTCCTTGGTTACACTGACAAGCTTCTTGCCATCATATTCCTTCAATTGCTGGACGGCATATTCATCAATGGGCTCAACCATGTAGAGCACTTCAAATCCACCCTTCTTGACTCTCTCGACGAAGGCGGAGTGTGCAACTTGGTCTCTGCTCTCTCCTGTGATGAAGTATATATCCTTCTGGTTTTCCTTCATGCGTGAAACGTAATCCTTTAATGATGTCATCTCATCGCCAGATGTTGAGGAATGATATCTTATTAATTCAGCAATCTTGTTTCGGTTGACGCTGTCCTCATGGATACCAAGTTTAATGTTCTTGCTGAATTGTTCATACATCTTCTTGTAGTTGTCTTTGTCCTCGGCAATTTCTGCAAAAAGTTCCATACACTTCTTGACCAGGTTCTTGCGGATGACTTTCAAGATCTTGTTTTGCTGAAGCATTTCTCTTGAAATATTCAATGGCAGATCCTCGGAGTCGACAACACCCTTAATAAATCCCAAATACTCAGGAATTAAGTCCTCGCAATTGTCCATGATAAATACTCGGCGCACATACAACTTGATGTTGTTACGCTTCTTCTTGTTCTCAAAAAGGTCAAATGGAGCTCTTCGTGGTACAAACAGCAGCGCTCTGAACTCCAGCTGTCCTTCAACAGAGAAGTGCTTGACAGCCAAGTGATCTTCCCAGTCATTGGTCAAACTCTTGTAGAACTCTCCATATTCCTCATTTGTGATCTCGTCAGTGTTTCTCATCCAGATGGGCTTGGTCTTGTTAAGCACCTCTAAGTCGGTGTATTTTTCCTTAATTTTCTTTGTTTTCTTTTTATCCTTCTCCTTCTCTTCTTCTTCATCAACATCTTCAATCTTCGGCTTTTCTGTGTCTTCCTCCTCCTCTTCTTTCTTTTCCTCTTCTTCTTCTTCATCATCACTTACTTCCTTCTCTCTCTCTTTCTCAAGCTGTAGCAAAAAAAGGAACCAATTTCAATTAATCTCATGACATTTCAGTCTTCATGTTTCAACCATTCATTAATAATAGTGATTATTTATCCACAGTTCCTACATATAGGCTGTTTAGAGTACAAACACTAAAAGCATGTACATGCTAAATCCCCAGTCATATGAACGTCTGTAAATTTGTAAAAATTTTCAAGCCAATATAACATAATGAATCATTAATATAAAGGGATTACTAAAGTAAAGGTGCTCTTTCTGGTACTGGTTTAGGTTTCTCACTCAGGTTTAATTTCAACTAATTTGAATTGCAAAATCTAATTTACCTGAAGATAGATTGGATATCCAATGAATTGACTGTGCTTCTTGATCGTTTCCTTGATTTTCTTATCATCAAGGTATTCGACCTGATCCTCTTTCATGTGAAGAATAATCTTGGTACCCCGTCCAAGAGGTTCTCCAGTATCACGGCGAACTGTGAAGGAACCACCAGCAGCAGACTCCCAGACATACTGCTCGTCATCGTTATGTTTGGTGTATACTACCACTCTACTTGCAACCAGATAAGCGGAGTAGAAACCGACACCAAACTGACCAATCATAGAAATGTCTGCACCAGCCTAAATACAAACAGAAAAATACCCCTGTAAGAACTGTTGCTCATATTAATATGTAGCATCAATCTTGGACACTTGATGTTTTTAGATTTTTGTCTCTCAAATTTTCTATACTTAATGACATGAGTGAGACATTTTTCAAACTTCAAGAGTGTTTGCTAGGCAGCATGTATCCTGCATACGCAATGTTTGAACAAAACATACCTTAAGAGCTTCCATAAAAGACTTGGTACCACTCTTAGCAATGGTTCCCAGGTTGTTGACCAGGTCAGCCTTGGTCATACCAATACCAGTATCCCTGATGATCAAACAATTCTGTTCTTTCAAGGGAATGATCTCGATCTTAAGATCCTTGCAGGAATCCAACTTGCTTGGGTCAGTCAAGCTCTCATAACGGATCTTATCCAGGGCCTGTAGGAATAAATGAAACAGGAAAACTGTCACTTTTTGCTTCAGAATCGAAACCACACATCATTTCCATCACTTACAACTGAAAAATGAGGAATTTTAGGGAGCTCTGAACACAAAATTCGAAATGAATGTACACATAACATAAATTCAAGCTTTAGATTTCAAAGTTTTTTGCATGTTTAAGTCAATGGTCCTCAAACTTCGACATTTTGAACAAATTAAAAGCAGAAAAGAGGGAATGGAAGCGTGCACGTGGGGAGAGGATTAACTTTGATCAGGATTATGCAATAAGCTCAGAAGTTCACTAAATTTTAAATTTAGCACTATTTTTGAAAGAAATATTTGCTATTTGGTGATTCTAGCCCCAATCGCATCTAAATGTTCCATGTTTAATTTAAGAAGTCGTATTTTTGGGTATGACATTGCTAGTTCCTTTTGACTCGAGCACATGTTGAATGCTGCCAAGCCTCCCATGTGCTACGAGAGACGCCAAATTCCAGTATTAAAACCCTTTTCCCGTTAAATTAAGGACACTTCCATAAATAATACCCCGATTTAGTCTGAACTTGGGGTCTTGTTTGGTACAAGAGTTGAAAATTTAAGCGAAAACTAGTGAATTCTAAATTTTAATTGAAGATCGGGGATTGAGCGAAAAAGCCGGTAGTTCTTGCACTTCCGCACAAGACATCATCGAACTCGAATAATTTTTTTTACGAACGGAGATTTTGATCAAACTAGTAAATAGCACAGTGATTAGCTGTTATAGGTTTTAAATATGGAGCAGAGATCTCTAAAGTTGGATAAAAAGCTGAGTCATTCTCGACCAGCCCACTTTCAAGCGACGACTCGTACAAACCACGCTGTCAAACCCAACGATCACGAAAGCATGCTTCTACGAGTTGTTTCTCAAACACATTTTAGAATTTCAAAGCTATAGAGATATAAAAAATCGAGAAAGAAAGACAATATGACTTACATCAGAAGCGTTTGAGATCAACTCTCGAAGAAAGATCTCCTTGTTCGAGTAGAAAGTATTGATGATCAAGCTCATCAACTGGGCAATTTCTGCCTGGAAAGCGAAGATTTCGGCTTCAGCTTCTTCCTCCATTTGCTGCACTTCTTCGATTTCTGCCATGTTTCTCTAAGGATCGAGATGTAGAGAGTTGAAAATAAAGCGAATTTAAGTCTCCTGTGAAGGACGGAAAGTCTGCCCTACAGCTTTTTCCTTTGCAAGTACACGTGCGAAGGCGATGTCGAAATCTTAAAAACCGGCGTGGAACATTCTAGAATGTTCTAGAGCATCAGCGCGTCTGTAGCATCTGATTGGTCCGTTTGAAATACCTTGTTCCCTATTGGTCAAAATTTCGGTTTCTAGGAAATGTTAGGGTGAATACGTCACTTTCCTTTTATTCCTCCTCAAACGGCGTGAAATATTCTAGGTCTTCCTGGAAAATTCCATAATTTTCAAATTGGAGGAACCATATTTCTCAGAAAAATTAGAAACTATAAAGTTATGATGATAAATATCTGTTAGCATGTGTGCTTTACAGTTCTATAATTTGTCGCGATCGAAAATTGTTCCTGCTTCTTTTTACTCCGAAGGATGACGTCCAAAACGTCACTGATAGTTTGTAAACTTTTTTAGCACGGTGTTTAAAGTTTTCCTCTTTAATATTTCCTTGCGAGAAATCGTCGTTGCAAATCGTCTCATGTAACATGGCCTTTATATTAGGGGTCATTTTCAAAATTTCCGACTTGCATATCCCCTTCCTTCTAGTATGGGATCCCCCCACCCCCCCCCCCCCCTCCCCCTTATCATGCTATTATTCTTTCTTAAAGTTATTTTTTTTATTTTTTTTTTCCGATGGGAGATATTTTCCTAGAACTTTCTTTCAAAATAAGATTCATTACTTCTTGCAAACCTGGAAAGACCTAAGGCTTCATTTATCAGAAGTTTGGTCAGAAACCTTTGAAGTGCAAACACCTGTCCTGTTTTAATATATATATGAAGGAGCAGGTTAGTTTCTTTTCATTTGAATTGACTACTGACACAATATAGAAATGCAGGTTTTTTCCTGACTGAAAAGCTCTAAAGTTCGGCAGGTGACAGGCTGTATCAATTGTTACCTCAATTGCAACTCAACTTGGAGGACAAAACAATAGGTTCTAATCCTCAGGAGAATGAAATTCTTTTGTTTTGTCCTCCAAACTGAGCTGCTTTGACGTCACGTAAAAGGGGTCTACAAAAATTACGCTATGTTTTCCTAGCTATTAAAACTTAACCACAAAATAATATTTTTTCCTAGTTTATTATTTTTGTCTCTTGGGCCATTTTTTTCTTCTTATTTCATTCAGTTACTAGACGCCATTTTTTCGTAAAGTTTTCTACATTCTTGCAGATTTTCTCGATTTCTCAGCAGCATCTCACGGTCAGCTGGAAGATTCTTGAACACTTCAAAGGCTTTGCCAGCACTGGAGTCAGGCAATGGCTTATAATAGTATAGAAGATCGTTTCTTGTGTCCTGTTTAGATAAAGAAAAGGGTGTTTATATTTTTGACTTGATATTTGACTAGGGGTGGTATGGGGAGTCGTCTAGAAGAATGAAGTTGACGTAATGCAATAATAGAGAGCTTTAAAAAGCATCTTGTTTACAGCAACGTGATAAGTCAGTTGACAAGCAAAAAGTCTTCTGAATTAGTGAAAAAAGAAACAAAAAACTCTTCACGTGGTAGAAAAATAAAAGAACAATTGTCATTGGTGTGGAGGTCTGCAAAAGGTAAGTGAAATACAGGGAAACGATGAAAACGTGTTCATGTCTGCCATTTGCGGGAAGAAAAAACGCTTAACTACTTAATAAGGGAAGTGAGAGAAACGATAATATAATTTACTCACCTCTACTTTAACGGCCATCACGTGATGCAGTAGGGCTAACTTTCTTTTTAGTAACATAGTGTCCTTAAAAAAATAGAAACAAAGTATCAAGGAAAGAAAGCAAGGACGAAATCAGGGAAAAAGGGACGAAGTCAAAAACGGAGGGAAAGGAAAGAAAAAGCAAGAAAAGGAAAGAAAGGAAAGGAATAGGAAACACTGGACGGGTTGAAATAAGTAAAGTTGAAAAGGAGGCGAAAAGAAAATGATTAAAGTGCACATAACCTTTTTTCAATGCCTTCAATACTTATTCTACATGAAGTAAATAGTTGAATGGTAAAATATTTCTTGATTTGAGTGATGCGTCTTTAAGTTATGAAGGTTTATATTTCCATGACTGTGACTGACTGACTCCATGACTCCATATGTTAATGACTGTGACGTCTACTAAGGTATTTTAGTGTGTTTGTTGTAACTAGTAATACTAAACACTGGTCGTTTTGAGCCTGAAAACAAATTTAAAATATCCTTTATTTAAACCATGAGTAAAATAAGGATGCTTTTTAAATTCTGTTTGTGTGAACCAGATCAGTTTTGTGCATTTAATGAAGCCTTAGTAGACGTCACAGTCATTTACATATGGAGTCATGGAGTCAGTCAGTCACAGTCATGGAAATATAAACCTTCATAACTTAAAGACGCATCACTCAAATCAAGAAATATTTTGCCATTCAAATATTTACTTCATGTAGAATCAATACTGAAGGTATTGAAAAAAAAGGTTGTGCACTTTAAGCACCTTTTACCTGTGGATCAATTCTCTGGTAGATAAAACCATTCACGTGATGAACAGCAACAAGGTAAAAGAATGGACACCAACGTGGGCTGAAAGACGAAACGTGAAATTCTGTTCGCTTAATTTGCAAGCAGTGACTTATTATAATTCCATTTCAACAGATTTAGAATGTGTATCATTAATTATTATCAAACTTTTTGGTTAGACTATTTCGCACAGTTTTTTCCGAAGTGCGTGACGGTACAAAAATCCAGGGAGGAGTATAGGGGTAATACACGCATCAAGCATTCCGCGCTATTGCTCTAAGCGCATGCTCAGGGGATTAAAAAGTGAGATAATATTTTGTAAAACATGTTATATTTTAGTTGTATTTTTCTTGTCAAACACAATTTTCATTAAATATTCAAGATCACGTACCGTTAAGCGAATTTTGAGTCAAATATACCAAAAAATTGCATATTTTACAAAATATTGTCTCACTTTTTAATCCCCTGAGCATGCGTTTAGAGCAGTAGCGCGGAATGCTTGATGCGTGTATTGGAAAGAAGGAAGCCCCCTCCCACTCCCCTCAGTCGCAGAAGGAACATTTTGTAGGCTACAGTTACTCCAACTCACCGTACATCCTGGTTTGACAAAGCACGCAAGTACAAGTATAAAAGAATATGATCTTGTTCAACCGGGTACAAGAAGTAATCCAGGGGAACTGGGATCTAAAATCAGTCAAAAAAAAAAAAAAAAAATGTTAAGCAGCTATATATTGGACAATTAGATATTTGCTGATGTCAAAGTCAGCGTGCGAATACAGCGAATCGAAATATGGCGACTAATTTGAATAAACTATTGTTCTGGTTTGACTAGCCTCTCATACATGTAAAAACGCATTGATGTTTCCACGTAATCTCGGGGCTAGTTAGTCCAGAACAATAGTTATTCAATTTGGTCGCCACATTTCGATTCGGTGTATGCTCAAAACGTTATCGTATCGTTAACGACACTAGAGAAAAACGTTTGCGCATGCGTGCCTTTCCGCACGCTTTCTAAGAATTTACAAGAGTATTAGTGAGAAAATAGTTTTTTGTTTTCTCCGAGTATACAAAAAAATTCGTGGGTATACTTTTATGGGACCAAGATACTATATTGATAAAGACAATATGAAAGAATAAGCCTTAAGTTTTAATGACTGACTCTAAGTTTTGGCATTTTGTAAAGACTATTCTTCAGGCAAGTGTGAAAGTCAAATTTGCATACTTTTACAATAGCAAGAATACGCTTCTGACTGCTTTGCATACGGACTTGGAGCATGCGCAGACGTTTTTCACGCGTGTCATCGTTAACCGGATAAACACGATTTTTCTGCACTACGCATGCTCTAGCCTTTATTTCGGCCCACTTATTTGCAGTTACGTCAACAAACCAAATAGATTTCAGTCGAATGATATCAGAAATAACTCAGAAATTTTCATTTGAACCAAAATACATACGCCAAGATTCGAGATTGCCTGTTTACCAAGCTTTTGCAATCCCAAATGCACTGAATGAAGTCTTGAAGGTAAATGTGCTCTTAACATTTTTAGATTTTATTTTAGATACAATGATCGCGTTATCGAGTTTACCAAGGGTCTAGATATTCAGGTGTCTGGTTCTTGAATTCAAACCAATTTTCGTGACATTAACAATTCCATTCAACCAATCAACGAACAGATGACTATGGAAGCAAAAAGGTGTTCAAATAAAGATGGTCCTGCTTTTTGAAAGGTTTCTTTTTTCTATGGTTTTCTCGTATTTCTGACTCTAAGCTGACTAAAGAAAATCAACAATCATTATCTTATTCGCAAACGCTAAAGAGCTTGAGGTTTTTCTTTTCTTTTCTTTTGTTTTTCTTTCGTTTGTTTGATTGTTTTTGTTGTTTTTGTTGTTGTCTTTTTTCCCCTCTAGTCCAGTGTAAACTTACTAATAACGAAAACATTCTAACCGATATATATCTTCACGTCCTCACAAACGATAGTTAAACTATTAGTAGGACAAGCTGAAACAAAACACAATGTATCTCGTTGAACTGCAATTTCTCAGTATTCCTTGTGAGTTAAATTAAGCCACTTTGCAAGTAGATGACGTCATAACAGAACCATCCAATAAGCTGTTAGCTTCAATAAGCCGAAATTGCCGAGTTATAAACCCATAACGTTACACGTTGTTTGAACAGCTACTGTTCACGAATCGTTAGCTTAGCGAAAAAAGATATATGATTCATGATAACTGGCACGCTTGCTCTAAACTATGAACAACACAACAAAAAGCAATCTCACTGTGGAAACACGTTTGGAAGGCAACGAAGAAGACACAATCATCGTCATTATGAAGGTGTTGGCTTACGCCACTGTTTTTTTAGTGGGTCTGGTGGGGAATTCTTTGATCATAGCCGTGTATTACAAGACAAGAACATGTCTTTCTGCACGAGGGATGCTTAACGATGCGCTCATCGTCAGCCTATCCTGTTCGGATCTTTTAATGATATTATTCGCTATACCCGAGAGAATAACCCGGTTAATTGAACACGAGCGCTGGATGATGCCGGGAAGTTTTGGGATTGTAATGTGTAAGTTAGTAAACTTCAACGAAGCGGTTTCGATCGTGGTATCTCTTTTAACTCTTGATGTAATCGCTGTGGAACGATTCATGGCTGTGTTTTATCCCATCAAAAGATCTGTGTCCAAACGCAAGTTGAAGTTTATTATTTTAGCAACCTGGTTGATTGCAGTATCTTACAATTCACCGCTACTCTACTATTCCCAACTAGTCCAAGAAGGCACGAACATATTCTGCCATGCAAGGATTTCCATGTGGGATACAAAAACTTGGCTCTTTTTCTACTTCGCTCTAGCCTCCATAACTCTTATAACCGTCGTCGTTTGCTATTTGGCAATATTTGTGAAGGTCTCCAAAACAAAAATGAAGAAACTGAGCGCAAATCGTAGACAGAGAATAATCGTTACACGGAGAGTACAAAGAACAAGCCTGGCAATTATTCTAGGGTTTTATCTTTGTTATCTTTGCTATTGGTTGAAAAAACTTTTGTGTGCGTTCAAACACCTCTTTCATGTCTGTAAAAATCCAGTCTTAGGATTCTTGTCGGTTTATTTAGCCATTACAAACAGCGCTTTGAATCCTATCATTTGTTTTTCCTTCAGCACAAACTTTCGCCAAGGAATTAAGCGGTTGTTAAAGCTTTAAGAGTGGATGTCTGTAACGATCGAGCAAAATTTAAGATCCGCGGCAAACCTCGAGAATTCGATTTCGCTCATACTTTCAAGTTTGATAGAGCAATCTTTCCTGAGAATAACTGTATAGTTGGTTTCATAAAATAATGTTTCATTTCGGAGAAAAATGCAAATTTACAAAGTCTGCCGAAAATGCCATTTGTAACTATGAATTTTGACTCAACTTTAGTGGTCTCGCGTAGAAAACTGAGTCGCTCCAAGACCAAAATAACTCCTAATCCTTGTTATATAA
Source organism: Anthopleura xanthogrammica (assembly GCA_964019055.1). Classification (NCBI taxonomy): domain Eukaryota; kingdom Metazoa; phylum Cnidaria; class Anthozoa; order Actiniaria; family Actiniidae; genus Anthopleura; species Anthopleura xanthogrammica. The sequence continues at coordinate 7,129,935 of OZ025212.1, read as the reverse complement.
TCTATTGTTTATTGTTTGAGTGATTTTGAGATAGATTAGCCAATTCTAACCCCTCGAAATAATTTTATTCTCTACACCTATATTTTGAGTAGATAAAAATTGATCTTACAAAAAGCCATATAGCAAATGTGCTAAACCTTGAATTCACTTAGAACTTCGGCGATTGAATGTTGAAATGATGGTCTTTCAAATCATAGAAAGATTTCTTTGGGCAAATGCTTGTGCGTGACGCTTCACATCGTCGAAGTATGGTGAAATTGTATTTATTTGACCTCTGGTGGTCATTAAAAGCAACACGAGATCTCGTAGTTTGTTTTGACTTCAAGTCAATAAAACCGCTCTAAAAAGCTACAAAAAGATAAAAGAATGCTTCTTTAGAGAATTCTTACCTGTTTCGATCTGAAAGTGGTATTTTTAGGATCTCTCGGCAAAGTTTTCACTTCCGATTACCGTTACTATAAACTCCGACTCTTGTCATAAGCTTGTCAACAGTTTCGCCACAGGAAGCCCAACGATGATTACAGACTGGTGAGTTTCCGAAGTATTTTGAGTAAACCTCCCTTTTTTACCATACTTGTTGTCTCGGAAATGTGTAAAATTATCTCTTATGTAAGCGATGAAATATTTGGTAGGTTTTTGTTATTTTTTTATTAAAATCCAAGATCATAATAACATATACCACATTCCGCAGTTGAAATAATAACATACTAACTAGTATTTCTGCCAACTTGATTGACGTAGCGTTGTTTTCAGACAAAACTGAGTTAGGGACGGACCATTAGATAATTGATGGGGGGGGGGGGGGTTGCAGGAATTTTAGCTGCATGATATTTATTTTTTTGTCCCACCCTCAGCACGTTATTTCTTTTTTGCACATCATAACATTGCGCGTTATTTTTTTTTAAAAACTAGTATGGAATCATTAATATTATTAATCATCAATAGGGCAAAATTACTGATTGGTTAATCAAGCAGGGCTTTTGGGCAAAATGTGAAGTCGACATTGAGCGTAATTTTTATTGGGAAGGAGGCTAAATACCGCCAAAGGTGGGCGAACGTAGGGGGTTTGGTGTTACTGTAGTTCTTTACAAATGGAGGTTTGAGGTTCATTTAAATCAATAGTTGGAGGACTCTGTGGTTCCGATAGTCGTGACAGAAAACATGAAGTCCATGTTGTTCCTTTACTGTCATGTTCAAAGGATATTTCTAACCATTTATCACTTTTCTCGTTCTCTGGACCGGAGAAGCCATACCTTGACATGCTGACCGAATTGGTCAAATCATGCACGTGTAAATCTTAGTCATTTCATATTTGTTTTTTCCATGTATATAGTATGTCTGAGTACAAAAGCTGGTTGACAACGATAACTTATTTAAAGATATAGTGTAAAATAGCCCACTTTCGATATTCAGGTTGAGTGATCACGTACAAAGCAATTCAAGATGAGGCTCCGGGGAAACAAAAGAATATATTAGGATTACTCCATTTTTTCCCGGAACTTCGTCTTCCATTGCTTTGTGCGTGATCATTCAACCAGAATATCGAAAGTGGGCTAGTAAACCATCAACTCCAACCCCCACATCCCCGGTGGGGGGATATCCGATTGTTATTACTACGAGAAAGAGAATTTTGGTACCTTTTAGGGGTCATTTTGAAAATTTCCTACTAGGATCTCTGCCCTTCCATATATGGGAGTTCCCCTTCCCGGGCCCCAGATAAACATGGCACCAAGGGTTTTAACTTTCGACTTTTGTGTAGCTTAAAGTTTATGGTTTGTATATAAATTTGTATATAGTAATTCCTATGATGTACAGAGTATGACAATAAATCAAACCTAATTCTTGGTGGCCATAATTTTGACAAAAAAGGTGTATAAATTTGATCTTATGTCAGTTATATAATCATCGTTGGGCTTCCTGTGGCGAAACTGTTGACAAGCTTATGACAAGAGTCGGGGATTATAGTAACGGTAATCGGAAGTGAAAACTTTGCCGAGAGATCCTAAAAATACCACTTTCAGATCGAAACAGGTAAGAATTCTCTAAAGAAGCATTCTTTTATCTTTTTGTAGCCGTTTTTAGAGCGGTTTTATTGACTTGAAGTCAAAACAAACTACGAGATCTCGTGTTGCTTTTAATGACCACCAGAGGTCAAATAAATACAATTTCACCATACTTCGACGATGTGAAGCGTCACGCACAAGCATTTGCCCAAAGAAATCTTTCTATGATTTGAAAGACCATCATTTCAACATTCAATCGCCGAAGTTCTAAGTGAATTCAAGGTTTAGCACATTTGCTATATGGCTTTTTGTAAGATCAATTTTTATCTACTCAAAATATAGGTGTAGAGAATAAAATTATTTCGAGGGGTTAGAATTGGCTAATCTATCTCAAAATCACTCAAACAATAAACAATAGATTATATAACAAGGATTAGGAGTTATTTTGGTCTTGGAGCGACTCAGTTTTCTACGCGAGACCACTAAAGTTGAGTCAAAATTCATAGTTACAAATGGCATTTTCGGCGGACTTTGTAAATTTGCATTTTTCTCCGAAATGAAACATTATTTTATAAAACCAACTATACAGTTATTCTCAGGAAAGATTGCTCTATCAAACTTGAAAGTATGAGCGAAATCGAATTCTCGAGGTTTGCCGTCACTTGTTTGATTTTTACGGACAGTCACTCTTAAGCTTCAAACTGTACATCTCATAGATATCTTGATTCAGGAGTATTCATCCGAAAATAAACGACAACAAAAATGGAAAGGTCTAAATCTGCCTGACGACACACACACTATATACATGTACATGCATCAATAATAATTTTAAAAATTACCCTAAATTTCTATTTTGTCTTTGTTTATCTTTCTATATCTTGAGACTTTGAGGTGCGCGCAATATTTTTTAAAATCTTTTTGTGGAAAATTTTACAATACCTGATTGACAGGAAATGACACAGCTCGCAGAGTGCTCACGTGTTCGTCCCAGAGCGCATGACGGAACTTGATGTGGTGTCTCTGAGCCAAAGGTAGAACCAAGAAGCTGGCGAAGAGGGGATCACCGAATGACACAGCTGAATACTGGGACAAAAGTGATATGTAACTGAAAGAAAAAGAAATACAGTCACTTTTAATTTGGGGTTTCTATTTTCATTGATGTGATGGAAAGTAGAAAAGTAAAAAATATTTTCATGAAAAAGAATTAGAAAGAATACTGAAAGGTGGAAATTTTGAATTAATTTCCTGCGATTCCTCTCTCATTTTTTCTCTACTCCAATATTTTTCATTTTCGCACCAAACATTGACTCAATGTCACGCTTATCATTCGAAAGCGCCCTTGAATGAGGGATTAGCTGAAATTACTATTGAACTTACAGATCATAAAAAGAGCTGAGCCCAGCGACTTTTCCATTGAAGTCCAGTCGAGAGAAGAACTCAGGGCGTGTATAAATATCGAGTAGACTCTTTACGTAATGATGCACCAAACGGTCAAGAAATAAGTCATTTCCTGACGAAAAATAACATTGCATTGGTCAACATTAGAACCTGAAGCCGCGCACAATATTACGCGCTTTTCCAAGGATTCCTTGACGTGCGCAACCGTAAAAACACAAAACTAACTGCGGAAAGAACAAATTCTCCTCAGTATACTATACTGTCTTATAATATATTATTTGGGATTGCGTAGGCGCATGCGCAATCTCGTAATCAAAGTCTGCGTTCGTTTTGATCAGCAGCGAGGACCGCTAGCTTTGAAAACGAGTACTATGCGCTGTCGCTATATATTGTGCCCGTTCAAAAGCGCATAATGTGAAAATTAATTCTAAATTAAATCCCTCCCCGTAAAGAAGCGATAGTCCTAGACATTTCGAACAGATCTTATTTCAGTGATTATAACAATACCTTTGTTACATTTTTGTATTTACGATTTTACCTCTGTATAAATAATATCTTAAGCTTCTATAGAAAAATCTTTAAAGTCTTAAGAAGTTTTAAGCACCTGTTAAGAAAACACACATGAGCCTGGCAACCCGTGCTACCATGGTAACGCTCGTCAAAGAGACTGGGCGCCATTCTTCCAGCATCTGGATCATCTGCAGTGTGCACGTGACTGTTGTGATCATTCCCATGGACACCTCGTCTACTCCTCGACCTTTCATCTCGCTGTAAGGGACAATTGCAAGTTATGTAACAGAGAAAATCTTACAAATAAAGAGATCCTATAAAAATGTTCTAGGATGGCTGCGCATGCTCGAAAAATATCGTTCTTTGAGCCTGCGTTTCTTACGGTCAGCACCTGGAACGATGACCGTGAAACACTCAGGGCGATTGCGCATGCTCGAAAAATAGTTGATTGAGCCAGATCTGCGTTCCTTACGATCCTTACAGCTCTGGTCTTGGACATTCTAAAGTGGTTTGAAATTACGTTAGGTACTTACGCGCTGATGGTTTGGTTGTGAAGATCAACTATAGGTTCAAACATCCAATCAGCGGGCAGCAAAGAGCCACGTGACGGCGGCAGCAAAAGCGATGGAATGTCATGCGGCTGGTGAAGAGCTAGACTTCTGAAAGAAAACAAAAAAACGAAAAAATTCAAAATTACGTAAAAAACCTTAAGTATTTTCAACAAAATTCATTGACACTGGTTGGCTTGATTGCTTCTTGGATCTAGAAAAAAAGACTTTAATTTAAAGGTGTTTTAGGCTACTCTACTAACCTAGATACTGCCAAAGCATGTCTCATTTTCCCGAATGACCCCATATACTTAGACTTTATCGCCAAAAGGTTTCCATGAGCCTCACATAACAGTTCGTTCTGTGTGAAACACCTTGGCTCGCTTGTCAATAATTGGGGAGGGGTATGCCTTCCTTGGGACTTGATGTTCATCTCAGATAGCTCTTTTGCAACACTAGTCGCTTCTATTTCTGTCGCCTCCCTGTATATAAAAACAAGAGGTTTTTTGCTTATTAGATATTTTTTTAAATAATTTTATAATTTTGTAAAGGCTTGTTCGCACAATTGTCGTAATCGCAGTCGTAAGCATGATTTAAAGATCAGTGTAAAATTAATCAAAATTCGTAGTCAGAGACACTGTCCTAAGATGCGTCGCAAAGCGTCGTAATCGTAACGCTAGGATCACAAAACCTTGTCTTCTCACGATTATGGTTCAGACTACCAAGCTATCGAGTGTGACCTAACCTAAGGTACTTGCAAACGTAATAGCAAGGACTGCATGGCCAATCACGAGGCTCGTTACCATGGTGACAATTTAGAAAAAGGCGGGAAATCAAAAAGAAAGTATTTATTTACATAAAATTTTCAATTCCGTAGAGTATTATTATTATTATTGCGATCACGATTAAAAAGCTACAGCTACTGTGAGCACGTTTAAGGTTTAGATTCTATTGCAGTCTCAGTTTGATCCGTGCGAACAGAAAACAATTGGTTTACATTAGAAAATAATACTCACGGAAAGAAATCAGGATTAAAAAGAACCGTAGACATGAGATCATGAGCATAGTATTCATCCCCTGAACGCAGTCGAGAGAACACAACTAGTGCGCCAGTATGGTATATGGACAAGGGCGTGGCCAGGTCTTTAACGTTCGTCGAACGTACCTGGAACGTACAAAGAATTAGAAATCATATTATATAGCTGTCATTCAAATTCCCATTATAGAAGCATGGTTTGTACACTGAAACCAGAAGTTATGGACTTCTGCTGGAACTATAATTAGAAGTTAAAAAACAAAAAAATCGAAGTACTCGGAGAAAAACTTAGTCTGAAAGTTCAGGAAAGTACAGTGAAAAAAATGATGCAGAGTAGCAACACGGAATCGTATCAATAGACCTTATTCATTGTGGTACAATGTTTTCCCATTCAGTACAGACCACATGTTTTTCCCTAGAGAATAAGATTCTTTTTGTCTTCTCGTGCGCAACCATTAAACAAAGAAATAACCCTTTTGGGAATGAAACCACGATGAATAAGGTCCTTTTGTCGTGGTGACAAAATATGGTTTTAGTGGACGTCAAGTATTTCCACGCATGACATTGTTGGAAAACGGAAAGTTTTCAAGGGCACGTGCCCTATGGAATGCCTTGATTGACGTCCACCTGAAAAGCTACTTTGTCGCGACGACAATACCGCGCGTGAGGCTCGTGACTGACAACAACTGTATATTTTCCTGTATATCACGTAGTATTTTAGTAGAAAACAGTACTCACCACCAAATAAAACGCCTTGATAACGAAATACTGTAGATGATGTTCAAAGCGACCAAAAAACGACTGAGAAAGAAACTGTTGTAAAAAAGAAACAACTAAAAATTCAACTTGGAAAACAAAATCTAAATGCAAAATCTTAAATATTTGATAAACATGATTTGTGTATGATGATGAAAATATGGAATGCATATGTGATTATCCCATCTGGGGCTTAGAATTTTTTCTGAGTCCATTCAGTATGGTACGATCACATATGCATTTCATATTTTCAATATTGATAACCACAAAATTGTTCAAGTGAAAATTCCAACACAAAAAAAAAAATTGTTTTTACCTCTGGTTTTGTCGACACTTTTCTTACATAATCCAGCAAGTCTTCTCGTGTTACAAAAGGCAGAAACTACAAAAGGATTACACAAACAATTGAATTTTAAAAATCACACCCTCTGACCAATGTTGAACCAAATGGTTCCTGCATGAGTCAAAGGTGGTATATAGCAGTAGTCGAATTGCCTCTCACCTCTGGGGTCTCTGGTTCGATTCCTGGACTTGCAATCACATGTGAATGCCCTAGCAAGAGTTTTTTTTAGGTCTCTCCCTTGATTCATTGGTTTTTCTCTGAGTACTTCAGTTTTCCTCCCTCTTCAAAACCTAACACGCTAAATTCCAATCCGATCTGAGGTTGTTTTTGAGTATCGATACAGTTTGAAGGTTTATCCTGTTTTTGCTATCCATTTCTCACCTTCTGAGCTACTCCTTTATGTACCAACATGACACTACACAGCAGACGAGTAAACGATGCCATAAAAGCAACAGCTCGTCCATTGATGATAGGTCCTGAAGGTGTGTCCATGTCCATACCATTAGGTGACTGATAGTAGAATGGAAGGGATCCGTACTCTGGAAGACTAGGAATTCCTCGAGGTAGAAACACTGGAGCACTAGCAGTGTTGGATCTGGGAAGGATTAAGTGAAATTTCCTTGGTTAGAAAAAAAAGGGAAATTGTGGTATGGAAGAGTTAGTTAAAAAAATCTCTCTCATCATCATCAACATGCATCATCGATCATCATCCCGCGGCATTACAATCATCATAATCAACACCATTATTACCAACGCAATCATTTTCATCATCGCGATCATCACTGCCATCACCATTAATCCAGTTTACATGAAATATCGTATTCACTAATTTAGGTAGACTTTCAAAAATATTGTAAAAAATCATACTTTGTTCAATGCATAATTTAAAATAACTTATTAATATCATTATTATAATCATCATAATCATCATTATTATTATCATCATCATCATCATCATATCATCATATCATCATCATCATCATCATCATCATCATCATCATCATCATCATCATCATCATCATCTTCATCATCACCACCACCATCACCACCATGCACCACCATCATTACCACCACAATCATGATCATGATCATGATCATGATCATCATCGTGATCATTATCACCATTGTCATCATCCTCATCATGAACATCATCAACGTTATTATCACCCTCTCTCTGGCGATGTTGTATTTGTGAAATACTTTCCTGTGTAAAAAAAAAACACTACCAAAAATGACTCTGATCCTCATAGCTTACCCAAGGTTTCGAATCACCGAAGCCATGAAAGGAGAGGCGCAAAGGGGTAACAAAATAGTGGCCACCAAGTCTTCAATATCTTGTAATGACTCAACAGGAACAAATGATGGCTGTTGATTGGAATGACAGATTAAATTCTTCAAATATTTAAGCTGGGCACTTGCTTTACTAGTAAGAAGAATGGAAAACTCATTTGAATGTGCAGAATATTGCCCACCTGAGAAGATAGCTTGGAATAGAAGGAGGCAAGAAGATTACATATTGATGACAGGAGAGAAACATAGGAACCCTGCAAATGAACAGCAATCCAAAATAACTTGAAAAATTTGAGTTAACTTTGACTTACGGTATAACTTATGGAAACTTTTTGACTGGTTTACGAAAAAGTTATGAAAACTTTTCGCCTAGCATGTAAAAACAAACTAAAGTTCCTGTAAAGTACTATATGCAAATTAGCAATATTGTGTAATCCACACAGACAAATCATGGTTGGTAAGTGGTTAGTTTGATGTCGGCGATGGAGTGGTTTGCTGACCATTTAACAACCACATTTTCATGGTTGAAATATTTAAATTCAATGTATACCACAGGACTATTTTTGATGACCACAGACTCATTTAGCCAGGTTTAGTCTATATGTAGTTTAGAAGGTAAATAAATACCAAAGTCAAAAGTCCATGGGTTTTGCACAATCTTTAAATCACAATTTTGTGAATAATTTGCTCTTAAGGAAAGCCGAACCTGTTCCAATGAGTCTTCAATCAAGGATCATAGCGATATTTCCTGAAGGCGCAATTTTGAACATAGTTGGTAAATGGAGTTTTAGGTGTCAGTGAGTGGTTTTCCAACCACTTACCAACCACGTTCTCATGATGACCTTGTATGTAAATTTGCAATGCAAATACCCCTAACAAAAATCACCTCAATATTGGTTGCATCATTCACAACAATAATCTCTGCTGTCCACCTGGTCAATGCACAAGTTACCAGAGGAAGGAATCCCATGACATGAGACCAGTTTATAGGTGGGGGAGGTAAAGAGTCTGCATCCATGGCATCACCATCACTGCCTCCAGCAGCTGTCATTTTTGCATGCAATTCAGCAGTTGTCCCAGCAACATGGATGACTTCTTCTAGCAACTTTACTAATGCACAAAGTCTTTTACATTCAAGGGAAGTTTCCCTTCTTAATTCTTTTTTGAATGAAATGTCTTGGATTTTCTGTAGGTTTTGAATGAATGTTGAGAAATTTTCTCTGAAATAGAAGAAAATATATTAAGTTGTAGTAGACACCCAAGTGAGAATATACTGGCAGCTGGCTGTTGGAGGAGACTGTTGACTGTTCAAGGTGTTTCTATGACATTCCATAGGTACAAGGTCTTGAAAACGTTGTGTTTTCTGTCATGGAAAACCTTTGATTGTTGTCCACCAAAACCCTGTTTCATGAAACTATAAATTGTATGATTACAGTACATGTGTCCTACACCCCCTTTTAGCTTGGGCATAATGTTTGTCATTCCCTAGAGTATCATTTCTTTATTTAATGGTTACACATGAGAAAATACATGAATATGGATACAACTCAAAGAAAGAATTTTATTCTCAAGGGAATGACACATGGTCTGATATGGGAAATGATATGCCTAAGCTAAAAGGCACTAAATGTGAATCTCACAACACAATTCTACTTTTACCTAAACTGATCACATGCCAGTCCATAGCTGATGCACACTGTCCAAGTTCTAAGGCTTTCTATATACAGTTCCATAGCATCATCTAGTAAGAGCTGCATATCTTTGGGGTGTAGTGCTGTGTAGCATAAAATACTTTCCACCAGGCCATGTTTGGCAATCTAAAAATGAAAATTTTGTGTACAAATCAGTATAGATGAAAAAAATATATAGAACAATTCTAAATTGTAACTTACTGCTTTTTTCTAACCTTTTACCTTATAAATAATTTAGGTATTAGGTACTTGTCATTTTCTAAAAATAACATAGTTCTCTCCTCTCTTCCCTTCTCTTCCCATCTCCTCTCTTCCCTCCTCTTCCCATCTCTTTTCTCCCCATCTCTTCCAATCCCTTCCTTTCCCTTCTCTCATTTCTCTTCTCTTCCCATCTCTTCTCTTCTCTACACTTCCCATCCCTTCTCTTCCCTTCAAAATCCCTTACCTTCTCTTCTCTTCTTTTGCCTTCCCTTCTCTTCTCTTCTGTTCTCTTCTCTTTTTCCTCCTCTTTTATCCCCTTCCCTTTATTTGTATGACTGCACCCTACCCTATACTCACCATGATTGCAGTTATATTTCTCCCACAGCTACATATTGCTCTAAGCAGCCTCATGGCTTCCTGCACTGGCACTCCATATACATCACTGATATCTTCCATAGTTTGGTCAACCTTTTTCCAAGATATGGGAAGGAAATTTGAAAACAAACTTTCCATCAACCTTGGACACTTAGTAACCTCATGGCCTGCCTCAGTTGAATGGTTGGCTATTCTTGTGAGGATGGATAATATACCACGAACAGTTGTCGGTGAGGGTCGGCACACTTCAAGGATATAACGAAGACGAGGCAATATACGCATTTGAAGAAGACCCTGTTGAAAATGCATGAAATAAAAGTCAGCAGTTAGACTTGCCACAAGTCGACACTTCTCATTCCTGCCAGAGGATTTTGTTCAAACAAGCACAAAATTGACAGTTAGCTTTCAAAAAAAAAGAATGATATTTATAACAGAATCACAGTTACTTGCCTTGATGACATCCATTTTCACCATATCTGCATCAGTTTTATCCTTTGACTCCTCCTCTTCATCAGTTTTGTTTTTATTCTCTTCATCATTTTCTGGTCTTAAGGAAGGAAGCTCTTGTCCATGGTGGCATTCAAAGACTTGAGCAGCATATAACTAACAAAAAGATGTGTAACGGTTGAAATTATTGTAATTACTGTACCCTTGCAAAGTGGCATATCAATAATTTAATTAGTCAATTTGGAAATAATTGGTCTTCAAAGTAGGAACCATGAGTTGGTGATAATAAGTACATGGACATGTGCACAGTTTGAAATTATATGGAGATTTTTATCTTTCTGAACCCTGAAACAACCTCTGGGCTGATCTAAGTCAGGGCATGGCTAATGCACAGATCAAATTGAAAATAAACATTATGATAGGTTTTGTGGAGGGAGGAAACCTCCTTTGGTGAGGAGGAGGAGCACCACACCTAGGGGAGGACATTACTAACCTGATCATTAGGAACAACTAATACAGCTGTCAGACACTGAACAGCAACTGCCATTATAGCGTCGGCAGTGTCATCCAATGCCCAGCGCAGCAGAAAAATAATTCCAGCATCTAGTAGAGTTTGTAGAACAGAACCTTGTATCACATTACAAAATCTGCCTTGTGTGTCCTGAAATAAAGGGATCCCGTTAACACAGAAATCATTCCAATTTGGTCAGACATGTGGGTCCCAGGACCAAGAATGAAAAAATCCAAGCGCCATCCCTGAAATAAGTTTAGAAAATTGTCAGGTAGCATGCTAATGGGTTTTATGTGGCCAGGTATCATGTCTAGCCACTGAGTAGCCACTAATTTTAGCCCCCTGCTTTGCAGGGTCCTTCTCTCAACAAGAAAAAACCCATATCATTTGTAAATTTTAAGTAGAACTGCTTTACAATCTGATTGATCAAAGTGTTTCACCTGTGATGCAATCCTTGCTAATGTCTGCAGCGCAACAACTCTCTGCTGTAAAAAGCTGCTTCTTGCAAGCATAAACAACTCTTCTAGTGTGTAACCTGCTGCCTCGGGATTGTCACCATGGTGATGAAGTCCAAGATTGACAGGTGCTTCAGTATCTTTGGTTACAAGGCTTCCATCAAAGGCAAAACGAGCTTGATTTCCACTCTAAAAAATTAAAAACAAATGAGGGAATGAATGGATGAAGGAATGATAAACTTCTGGGCATTTGATGAATAAATGGAAAGAAAGAAAAAAACAACAATGAAGAAGGAAATGAAAAGATGGATGAATAGACAAAGGGATAATGAACAAATGGAAAATTAATGGATAGATGATGGATGGAAGGGTAGGTGGTTGGATGGATGGATGAATAGGCTGAACTATACGAATATGAATAAAAGAATGAATAAATGAATGGATGCATGAATGGATGCATGAATGGATGGATGGAAGGAGGGAGGGATGGATAGATGAATGAATCATGCATGGATGTTTGGATGGATGGATGGATGGATGGATGGATGGATGGATGGATGGATGGATGGATGGATGGATGGATGGATGGATGGATGGATGGATGGATGGATGGATGGATGGATGGATGGATGGATGGATGGATGGATGGATGGATGGATGGATGGATGGATGGATGGATGGATGGATGGATGGATGGATGGATGGATGGATGGATGGATGGATGGATGGATGGATGGATGGATGGATGGATGGATGGATGGATGGATGGATGGATGGATGGATGGATGGATGGATGGATGGATGGATGGATGGATGGATGGATGGATGGATGGATGGATGGATGGATGGATGGATGGATGGATGGATGGATGGATGGATGGATGGATGGATGGATGGATGGATGGATGGATGGATGGATGGATGGATGGATGGATGGATGGATGGATGGATGGATGGATGGATGGATGGATGGACATAGATGGATGGATGAGTGAATGCATGAACAAACAAACAAGAACTACAATCAAATGTACCTCTTTTCTAACTGCACTTGGAGCAGGACAATCTTTCATCCATTCAAGTTTCTCAGGCTCAACCCTGTCCATATGAACCCATTTTTGTGAGGAAGCCATTTCAGCCAATTCTTCAACTTCAACGATTTTTTTGTCTGAACCATTCTGTGATATCACATTGACTTTGTCATCAAAATGAACATGTTTAAACTTTGCTTCTCCAATATCATTGGTTTGATGTTCATCCTTTTCTACATCCATTGATTCTTCACTTTTTAAGTTATTTTCTCCGTCAGAATTTGAGATTCCATTTGAGTTTTCCATTTGTTTAGGAATTACACCTTTACTTTCTGCTTCCATTTTTTCTCCTTCTTGATGACTTAAATTTTTGTTCAAAGTCTTCTTTTGCAATCTTGACTGAAGAAATGATAATAGCCCTGGATCTAGTATAAATATAAGTAATATAACTCAGTATAAAAAAGACATAAATTTGATAATACACATTGTGGTATCCCTGTGGTAAAGATGAATACCACAGGCAACCCAACAGCATTATTCCATAGCTTGTATCAACATCAACACCTTCAAATTAAACAATAGACTTGCATCCCCGTCCATAACCACAGGCAGCCCAACCTGGACAAGGATCACAAGCGTTGGAGGAAGGACTTTTTTAACTTGTTTCCCACCAATTTTAGCGACCTAACAACGGCTCATTGAATATTGCTCCCACTCTTTATCAAAGTACGGAAATTTAGCTCGCTACAGAAATACACACCATACATGCAAATAAAAATCTTGCAAGAGGAACAAGTCAACCTCTCACAACTTTGACGTTCTTTTTTTCTATTCTTTTCATTTGCTTCACTCTTGACTCTGAGAGTCTCAGAGAGGTCGACTTTAAGCAAGTCTAATTAAATAAAATCAACCTTCAAATTATATTGATACCCTGAAACAGCCTCTGGGCTGATCAATTTCACGGCATAGCATTTTAGGTTTTGTTGATGGAGGAAAGCCAGAGAACAGACCAAAACTCTCAAACCAAGGGAGAGCCCCAACAAATTCCATTGATGTACGATCATAAGATACTCCAGGAATCGAACCTGAGACCTCAGAGGTGAGTGGCAAGTGAACGTACTCTCTACACCAACAAGTCTCTACACCACCCTTACTTCCCAGAAACACTGACATTTATAGCAAAACAAAGTAACATACCTAAGGAAGATTTTAACCTTGCTTGCTCCTCCAAAATCTCTTCTTTTGACATGCTGGTTAGTCTATCTAGATTTTCCTTGTGAATATTCTCCACTTCTTTAGCTGCTGAGATTTGATTCTCTGCTCCAGCCATTAATCCTTCTCCACTTATGAGGCTAGGAATATTGACATTCTCTTTTGCTGCTTCAGATTGATTTTCTTCCTTCCTTGGAGCAAAAGCAGTGGATGATACTTCTGAAATACCAAATGAAGTTGGATTTGAAGCTTTAAAATGATGAGCAAACAGGCTTATTTTTTCTGCACCAGCTGCTTGCTTTCTGTTCTCCTCCTAGAAAATCAATTAAGAGAAATTTTGGTTCAATAATTTGCCAGTGTAAAATAGTCTTAAAAATAAATGAGAAATTTAGAAAAGAAAATTGACAAATGGGAAATAAAAAAATAAATGAGAAGTAACAGTCAGCTGTGAAGTCCACAGAGTGGCTCTTCATTCCACTGGATTCCAATTCAATGGAACTTAAGAGTTCATTTTTGCGGAGGGAGGAAAATTGGAAAACCCAGAGAAAAGCCCTCGAATCACAGGAGAAAACCAACTAGCAACTCTACTAACTATTACAACACCAAGCCCAGCAGGGCTTGAACCCAAGTGGTGATATTGAGGTGAGTGCTATGCCAACAGTGCAATATAGGTATAGTAAGTTTCATCCTAAAACTAATTTGTTAGTAGAATATGATTCATCATATTTAAGTTACAGTACCTTGGTGATGTTTCCTCTATGTAAGACCTCTGGGAATCCCTTTTGTAAAATATTGGGAGGCATAAAAACTTGACTGCTCTGAATTTCTCTTTCCTACAAAAAAATATAATACATGTAAATAATGATAATAATAAATTTAATATTTATAGAGTACAAATTTCCATACTTGTATGATCACATGTGCTTATAATAAATAAACATCATAGTGTTTATATATAATCTAAATATTTTTTGATATGATCTGACTTCAATTTAGATTAAAGACTTGTAATATAAAAGCGTAGTGTATACTCTGTGAGACAATGACCTTGGAAGGTGGGAGTGGGGAACAATAATGAGCATGGGTGGTCTTAAATAGTAGCAGTGACTTGTAAATTAGTTGCTTTAGCCCCAGCACTTTTTAGGATGCTCAAAGGTCCCTGTAAGATGGTTTACTGTACTTACCCTAATTTCACTCAGTACTGTTGATATGTGCCTCCTATCATGTCCTGAAAGAAGCAAAAATCAAAAATAGTACTTAAGAGATGGTTCTATCATCTCCAAAAAAAAAATCAATTTAAACACTTGTGAAAAAAACTTGCACTTGAAAAATCATAGCAGTTCATACTTTCAAGCAATTCTGCAGCATCTTCTTCCTCGTCATCAGCTGCAGTCTTAATGCATTTATATAGAAAAAAAAGGAAGATTGAATGGATGGGTAAATGGGTGGGGGTGGGTGGGTAGGTGGATGGGTGGATGGGTGGTTGGATGGATGGATTGATAGGTGGACAGACACATGAATGGATGGAAGAGTGAATGAGCTGGTGCATGGCATTGATATTAATGTGCTAACCAGAGATCTATTGGATGCTGAAACAAAGAGATCTTTTGTTTTATCGGTTGGCAAATTTAAATGAGAAAATATTCTGGACGTTAATGTTTGTAAATAATGAACATCACTATAGTTTGTGGAATATAATGGAAAAGGGATTGATGGTTGCAGGAATCAAGAAACGAGAAGAGAATAACATATCCTCCAAACTCTGCCTGCTCTACAACCACTGCAATCTTAACATGCATCAGCTATATTAGATAAATTGTACCTTATCTCTAGACATTCTTTTTTCTTTAAATTTGGATTTCTTCTTTGGAGGAGCCATGGCTCCACCATATGAATAGCGTGCAGCTTGTGGTAGTCCTTGATTAATGAAAAATATAACAAATGTCATAAATGTTAAGTTTTAATAACAACTACCTTCAGCTACAATCATAGGAGGTTTACCATTTGTAGTAAGTCTTATTATAGAACTTCAAAATCAAACCCAGAAAAAATTTCTTAGAAACGCTTAAAGATATTTCAAACTTGAGCAGGCATAAACAAAATTCAGTTCAAAAGCACGAAAAGTATCAGTAAGTAGAAGCAGTTACTCTGAAATACAGTGTACCTTGTAAGTCGACCACATCTCGTTGAAGATGTGATTCAGGTCTCTTCTCTCCAGTCAGACATGTTTGTCCTTCGTCTTTCTTTACTCGCACAACTGTTGCTGCTGGTTTACCATCCCTTGCAATAAACTGTTCTTGAAACTTGAGAAGATCCTCTTCTGTGTCCCCTCGTTTTGGTCTGCCAGCCATTATGATTAGTATCATATATTTGTTGCAAAAAGACTAGGATATGTTATGGTCACTTCTTGTACTGTCGTCCGCCATCTTGGAAATGAGGAACCAGGCGATCTCGTCCCAGAATGCAACACGTTAGAAAGTACTCAGACAAAAACGCGCGAAACTGCGCGAAACGAGATAGTACCAAGCGAACCAAACCAATGCTAAAGGAGAGCTAATATATAGATTTAGGCACTGCCTAAAAGCGGAGCTCCCATAAATAGTATATTTAGTGCTAAAAACGTGACAATTGTGTGACGGCATAACGCTGGTTATAGCGTTACCACTTCGTTTGATTTTACCAGAACCCAGAAGGAAAAACTAAAAGAAAAACCATTATTTTAAGCCTTCAAAAGCATTAGAAAACTTTTCAATTCGAAGAAAAATAATTATAGATTGTAGAACATATGAATACATGTATAGACCAAAGGATTTTATTCAGCAAATCTTAGTAATCAAAGTTATAAGTTTTTTTTAGGTGGAAAGTGAACTACACTGAAAATTGTCGAAAAATATTACTGATAAGCTTAAGCTTACATTCACTTGAACTTCACATGGGCAACACGATGGAGGAGGAGGGAAGCCCGGGCCTCCTGCCCCCCCCCCCCCCCCCCCCGGCTACACCCCCAAATGAAACGAATCGTTTTTGTAAAGCCGTTCCCACATGTCGAGCTTTCCGCTATTTGCTTGTATAAATTGTTGTAATTCTCAGTTAGTCAGGTCTGTTAGCGACAAAAAATTGCTTGCATAAAGACTAGGATATGTTATGGTCATTTCTTGTACTGTCGTCCGCCATCTTGGAAATTAAATGAGGAATATATTGTTGTAATTCTCAGTTAGTCAGGTCTGTTAGCGACAAAAATAGCAAAGATCGTGCACTTTTATTTTATCATAATCCAAAATTTCAGTTCGATCCGATCGATGTAATCTGAATGTACTAGAACGTTTTAAAGAAGATATATTTTGTTGTCACTCAAAACAGACAAATCTGAATTGGTTTTCGAAAATTACTATACGATTATTTATCTTTCAGAAAATGTATACTTATTGAAGATATATAATATTGAAAAAGGAGCGCGTAATTCAGCTTTTGCGTAAAATGATTTAGAAGTTATCCTGTTCCCTTAAGATAATTCCATAGTTATAGATCCGAACATAAATCTTTAATAAAACTTTCTTTGGATCTTTAGATTTAATAGACCTCATCGGCTTGGGGTAATGTTGTCCCATTTCAGACCACGTGTCATTCTCTTGAGAATAAGATTCTTTATTTGAGTTGTATCCATGTTCATGTATCTTCTCATGCGCAACCGTTAAACAAAGAAACTCTGTGGAATGACACGTGGTCTGAAATGGGACAACATTACACCCAAGCCGATGAGGTCTATTGCTTTGATTTTTAGAATATCTCCATCGTACATTCTTTTATTAAATTCTGATGTAATCTATAGGGAACTACGCGCACGAACACGCGCTGTGCTTATTGACAATGGTAACCACATTTCATTGGGATTAGTTAAATTGTATATATGATCCCAGTTTTGAGACGCAATGTCATTTCAAAACTTATATTTCGATCCGAAAGTTTTTTTCCGAGTGATTTTAAGAGACTCATAAATAATTCATAAGCCTTTGGCCCAATTGGAGTGACCATACGCATGGACCTTTATACCCGATAAAGTCATCTTCATTATATTCAAGTGGTCTTTATATAAGAATACTAATGAGGATAACTTTATCAGAGATAAAGGTGCCTCCAAGCTTAGATGAAGAGTTAGAGCCTCATCAAGGTCAGTCTCACATACGATCACCGACGACCCACGGAATTTAGTCGACTAGCAATCCTGTCTTCAGACTGGCATGCTATCTTCAAAATGTGGAAGCCTTTCTTTGAATGACTGCACATGGCAGTGACGTATAAACCTCGACTGCGCATGACAGTTACATACGAACTTCTATCGATGTATAAAAGTCCATGCTCGTGACGTGTATGGTCGCTCTAATTCGACCTGAAGGCTTATGAAGTATTCATGAATTTTTGAGTTCAATAAACTCGTAATCGTGTTTTATCAGATCTAAAATCACTCCTAATCGTTTATTAAACAGTACGTGAAGCCCTTCCAACACTTTCAACTTTCCGCTGTTTACTTGCATAAATTGTTGCAATCCTTCCATTGTCAGTGTTTGCGAGTTAAGTAAAACAGTATTATAAGCATTTGTTTATTTTTATCCAAGGGCTTCTTAATTCTGTTTTGTTGTCTTATTTTTGTAATGCAAATCCGAATAATAGTTCACTCCGTGTTGTTGGAGTTTGATAGTTCTATTCACTAGGCGGCTAGAAGTGACATGAAGTGACAGAAAAAAATAAAAATGAGTCGTGGGGTCAAAGTCAGCTTATCATTCTGGTGGTTTTATGTTTCATTCCTAAGATTCCAATTTCACCCGGGAGCAAGAAAGAGTTCGCTCTTCTGGCAGCAGACGGGTTTTCAGACAGTTCATCAAGTCTCTAGAAATCATACGCCGGCTGGCTAAATACACGATTTACAGTGCTCCCAGACTGAGTAGCGACATCATGTGGATGTTTGTGGCATTTATTTGGGTTTTTCAACTTTCCTTTGGTGAAGGGATTTCATCTAATAACAACAGTAAGTAGGCCAAGCAGCTCCATCTGTCTACATGACATTTCGTGTAATTCGAAAGGCACGTACACATCTACAGTTACGTCTGGTCCTCACTCACTAGCGTATAAGCTAAAGCATAAACATATAATCACAAGGATCAAGAACGTTTCCTTTTTTCGAATTCTGATGCTTGTGTTTATGCTTATGTCTGAATTTCCTGTGAGGAAAAACACCCTTATATGCTTATGATTGTACTTAAATGCTTAAAAGCCTATGTCACTAGTAAGGACCAGGATTACCCCGTGTTGCCCGGAATACACTCGCCTTAATGTGAATACCAGTACGACGTACTTGTGATCAAAGGAAGCATAAGAAAGAGACTTGTGATATTGCAATACACACGGAAGTAACAAGAAGGGTATTGAAGAAAACAACTGAAAAGCCGGTGCCAATGGCATCGAAAGTCTGTCATGAAAATTCCCTGCTAGTAGAGTCTTTGCTAGCAGGGATTCGAATAATAAAAAGGGCAATGTAACAGCAAATTTGTACTCTAAATCGATGTTTAGACATGTGAAAAAATGTGAACAAATAAGTCAGCTAAGAATTCAGGACTCACGCCCCCACATGCCAGCCCATACAAATCGGCAAAAATAAGGCCTCAAAATCTGAGTCTTTTGATCCTTTCTCGATAAATATGACTATAGAATAAAAATGTAAAACTGGATACAGTTAATTTGATATTTCGTGGACCTCATTACATGCTTTTAATTCATTTTCTTTGCAAAAAATATAAGTATTTTTTGAGTTGAATGCAAGCGGTTGGGTGATTTTTTTAATGAGAGAAAAAGCGTGACAGAGAGGATGTCAAGTTAGGCCAGAAAATCGGCTCTCTTTAAAATAAAACAGACCCTGTCAAAAATGTAACGATGGATTCGAAAACCTCGCGCTTTTCTGAACATTTTCATGTATAATACAAACAATCCGTAAATATTTCGATAAGTATTTTGGTCGATTTTTGAAGACCAAATGATCTTTGGCCACATACATTCTCTGTAACGACACACGCTTAGGAAAGATATTGAAGTTAGCGTTACAAATGTATATTTAGGAATATGTCTTGCAGAACACAGTACCGGGTGAAGTCCCTTGTGGAGTTCCCACAGGATGGCTTTATGATTTGAAAGCCCTTAAAAAATAAATAAGAATACCATTTACTAATTCTTTGATATCTGTTTTTGTTGCCGAGATATTCAATATAGAAATTATGAAGTAACGGACGTCATGTAAAGACCTAGTCAAATTAAAGCCAAATTACCAAATAAAGAATGTCTCTTTGAGAATTAATTAAAAGTAACTGTAACTTATGCTGGTTATACACCGATTCTAAAAATGGCGATTTTTCACTTTTCTATTCAAACTTCGTCAATCAGCATTTTTATCAGTATATCACTTTTACCTGAAAGATCATCCAAAAGTGAGTGTACAGGAAAAGTTTGAATGCTGTGGTATTTTTTTCTCTTAAGTTATAACGGAATGAATTTACAGATATATAAGTATGAGATTTTGCTGATCAATACTGACTAGCCTCACTTTGATGTCATTTGCACAGCTTACACTGCAATATCTTCTAATATAACCACTTTTTTGTCCCAGATTTTTCACAGAATCCTTATTTATCTTATCTTCTTTCAATTGACATATTTTTTTTTTCTCTTGAGGCAATAAATTTAGAAAAAATGTAAATGAAGGCGGCCATTTTTCGAATGGGTCTAGTAAAACAGTCAGTTTAGTATGTTTGATGGTACAGCCACGGAAACGCCTTAGGACCCAGGCCATTTTCACAAGAAAAAAAAGCCGAAATTTTAATTTTTGGCTTAATTTTTTGAATACTGGTTTTATTTCAAGTCAAATAAGAGGACCCATAATGAGCTAAATTACTGTTATAACAATAAACAATTATTGGATGAGGTTGAGCATGATATCGTAAATTATCAAGACCAAGGCCGTGTTATCTGCCGAAGCCGTAGGCTGAGGCGGATAAAACAGCCGAGGTCTTGATATTTACGATATCATGCGAAAACCGAATTCAATAATTGTTTTATTATACATTTTGTAAACTAAGAATAAAGTTTTAATTCGTATCTCCATTTCCATTGTGACCTTGTAGAATATTATTTCGACTTTTTATTTTCTTAATATCGGTCTTTTATTTTATTTAGCACACGGTGAAAACATTTTTTGAAAATTCGTTGCTTTTCACAAGGCGTCAAAGTACCCTGGTAAATATTTTTTTTCACCGTTATAAATTTATTGGAAGACAATGAAATTTCAGCTTTTTAAAGTTAAAACATCATATTAAACAGTTGTTTAAGAATTAAACATGTAGATATTTTTGCAAAGGCACGCGAGCCCCCCGAAGTTGGAGTATATTTTGGCTCTCTCAAAGGGTCAATTATTGACAAATTCGTTTTTCTCGTTTTTCTCGGAAATGAAGCCATATTTCGACAAATGAAACATACCATGATATATCTCGCATATAGGCCTACCTAATACCAAAATATGAGCGAAATCGAATTTTTGACTGTTGCCGGCAAATTTTGATTTTGTTCGATTTTTGCTGACATCTTCTCTTAAAGTACTATTGATCTGCGCTTACGTATGTCGTTATGCTTATCCTTGCGTCGCTAGGAGCGGTGTAATAAGTCTTTAAGCCTGGTTACCGGTTCACACTAGCGACGCAAGCATGGAATAAATGTGAACTGATATTACTACAATAGACTAACATTCAATGTTATTATTATCTCAGTTACATATCGCTTGGTTGGAGGCAACTTTACTAATGAAGGTGTTGTGGAGGTGTTCTATAATGGAACATGGGGTGGAATATGCAGCGACTGGTGGGACTTCAGAGATGCTAAAGTGGTTTGTCGTTCACTGCGATTGCCTCCAGCGACATATGCATTAGAACGACACTACTTTGGAACTGACAATACAAAACCAAAGTGGTTGAGTCGTTTGCAGTGCTCTGGAGATGAGACAAGCCTGACAGAATGTCCTCATGCTGGTTGGGGAAATGTAAACTGGTGTTGGAGATCTGCAGGCGTGGTGTGTGGACATCCAGAAGGTATTATGAAATACTAGTGAAATGAAATGCGTTCGGTGTGAATAATAGAATAAAGAATTAAGAGAAAAATATCATATGCACTTGGCAGGACTCGAACCCACGGTTTCGGTATACTAGTCCGACGTGTTAACCACTACACTACAAAAACATTCCAGACATATTTTAGTTGTTCACGGTTTCCTTAGTATGACTGTAAAAGCTATGTCGACATCGTGGTGCCTGTTATGACTAAATTGCTAAATTAATTCATTAACAGTCCACAAGATCAACATCGCACATCCGTCTGGAGTGATCACAAGTCCTGGATACCCACAATCAATGACACAAGCCCACTACGAGTGGACATTCAGACCTTCCATACCAAATGCAATGGTGTTACTTTCTTTTGAAGATATAGATTTTGATCGTGGCTATTATAATTCAGGGTAATGCACCTAATACTCAAGTAAATCATGAGGAACATGCATTGTATTTACTTTATTTTAATTTATTTTACAAACACTCCAGGGATCTGTCTTTATCTGCAGGAATATGATAGGAATATCTGTCTCAGTTTCGGTTTCTCTTTAATATTCGTAGGCAAACCAAAATGATCATCAAAGATGCAAAAGGCATTCAACTTCTGACTTTTACCACTGGTGACAATATAAACGTGGTCCAATCGCGGTCTATTTTGATAGAAGCAAATCCTGGGAAAGTAATCTACATTTCGCCCTTCTCATCGAGCCGGAACTATGGCGGAGGATTTCGTATGAAGTATCTGGCATTTAATAACGGTTTGCGTTCTTTCTTTTTTCTACTAGACCTTTTTGCTCTAACACTATTTTCGACTTCGTGCACAAAAGATGCTTGTATGTCATTATTGTTGAACAATAGTTGTAGTCAGGTCATAATTTCAGTATACGCAAGTGTTGTGCATTGGTATGGCGCGACTCGTTGTTAATCACAACAATGAAATACAAGCATCTTTTGTTCAAATTCTAAAGATGTACAAATTCCATACCATCTTTGATCTCAACTATTGTTTTTAGAGTGCACGAAGTCGAAAATAGTGTTAGAGCAAAAAGGTCTACTCATACTTTGTGTCAGGTATGCGTCATCGATATAAAAGCTGGGTCTACAAACATAACGGGCATGGTTACTTTGGGTAGTTTACTTTTGAAAGAGGCAATTCTGATCAATAACAGTCGGTCGACTTGGTAAAGTACAAAACACTAAAAGCATGCAAAACTTATCACTATTTAGTACTAAAAAGTACTAATTAAACAATAGAAAAGTAACAATAGAATAAGCATAAAATATCACTATTTAGTACTATTTCTTAGGCTCGACAGCGCGAGTTCTTGAGTTGTGCGGAGCAATTACATGTTACACATTACATTACAAATAGTTTACATCGAATGCGAAGAACAACTAATAGACCCCTTGCAGCACTTCGGGATGCAGCTCAATTTGGAGGGCAAAACAATAGGTTCCAATTCTCAGGGGATTGAACTTCTTTTGTTTTGCCCTCCAAATTGATCTGCATTCCGACGTGCTGCACGTCTATTGTACGACTTTTTATCAAAAGAAATCTAGGTCGTGGCGAAGTTCGTTGTGAGAATAAGCCAGCTAAAACTTCGGTAACAGTAAACAGAAAATATCGTAAACAACTGATCATGAATTAGCTAAAATATCAAAATTATATTTAGGAACTTCCCTTGTATAGCGTCTCCGACAACCGCGGTTTCCAACGTAAAATGAATAGTACTGAAAGAATATTTACTCAATGGATATATGTCTAAACAATAAGGGATTAACTTAGCATGCCCGAGAGATCAACACAGTGAAGACCGATTCCAGATTCTTATTGCTTGGACATGTACATCTTTATCTATTATTAAGTAATCCCTTTTCATGTTTGATTCGTGTTCCAAGGATTACAGTAATTGAATATGATAACAGCTGTGATTGATATTGGTGAGATCTGACAAATCATGACTCAAATTCCGTGTCGTCACACTATTCATGTTGCACGTGTTTACTGTTTGTACTCTATAATCAAGTTCGGGGACAAACTTTTTCAAAATATCGACGTAGTTGCCTAGGCTCTCTTAACTGAAAGTTCCTTTATGATTTTAGGCTAACGCGTAGGCTTATTATTTATTGCCTTTTAGGTTCACCTACTGATTGTCGCAAAAACTGGACGGTAACAGCTCAGAGCGTGATAGGAAGTATCAACGTGACTTTCAACACAGTGTATCAAATCTCCTATGGTAGCGATTCTTATAACTACGATGGGAATACCATATCCAATGGTTCGCTCATCCAGGACGCTTACAAGTACCTGATATTGTGTAACTCCACGAGGGGGATAGAGTATGTAATTGCGAACAGTTCAGTTGGATCAGTTTCAGTTGACACTGTATATCCAGACACATTGTACTCCGTCAAGGTGTTTGCATTTTTTTCGCCGCACAATTATTCCTCGTTCCTGCATTCTTGCTTGATACACGCTCGAACCAACAACGGTAAGAATGTGTTCTTGAATGAATAACTTTAAGCACTGTTCATGTTTCTGTTACGAAGGTATGTTCCAGAAATTGTAGAATGACCAGCAGATATAAACTTGTATTTAATCATGTTTTTAAAATCATGATAATGATGATTTCTGAAGAATAGATTTCAAAAGCAGTGTTATTTAAGAAAATATAGTTTGATGTTTTATAGGATCAATAGAATAATAGAGCTATTAATAATCTGTATTAGATACAAAATACTTATAAGCCTGAGCCTTTTTAAAAGCTAGTCCCACCAAATAAATGAAAAACCCTGCATCTTGATTTGTTAACCTAAACACAATAATCAATGTGGGATGCCCGTACCAAACAATGTGTGACGTCAAAAAAAAAACACAGTACGCATGCTCTTTTTTTTTTTAAACTTTATTTCAACACACTAACACATACAACAAACTGCTGATTTCCAATATGGGCGTGCATAAAAGAAATCTTATAAAACCACAAACTATATTTTCTTAAAGGGGCACTTGGATGAAAATCGATTAAAAATTGGAAATGCCTTGAAACTTGGTTAAACTTATCTATATGACCCCAATAGTAGCCAAGCAACATATTTTCTTCAAAATTTGCGGATAAAAATTATATATTTTTTTCAGCATTTAAATTGTGAGTAAATGACGTCATTTATTCAACCCTATTGTTCTTTTAGTTTTTTAAACCAAAATTTCACAACTGCGAGTGGCTCCCAGGCTAAAATTTTTGCCAATCTGGTTTTCATAATCATGATTGAGTCGTTTTATTCTTAAATACTTGAACTATTCGGACTTTCAAAATATGGGGCGTTTTCATCCCATTGCCCCTTTATTCATTAAAAATTAATATGATAAGTCGTTCACAACATTTGCGTCCGTGTTGCATCAAAAAATGAAGTTAAACATATAGAGAATATTAGAATTGTATATATCGATATATTGATATAGTTGAATTTTGCAGAATTTTTGCAAACCGCTGTATGTATATATACTTGATTGCGGAAACGTTGTATGCAGTAACATACAATTATGCATATACACCTACTTGCAAAAAGGTTGTCATAGAATAATTGAAAAATACACTTTAGTGCTTTACTAAATTAGTAAATTTGCAGATTAGAAATAAATTATCAGTGACGTCAGACTCGCGGGCGCCCGAATCAGATCATTCCAGGTAACGCCAGGCAGCACTAGCATTTCTGGTTTTAGTTACGATCTCTTGAATAATCACACAGTTAAAACAGCTGCATGAGCTGAAAGTATTGGGAGTGCTTACTGAGGAAGAATTCTCCAGTAAGAAGAAGTTTATTTTGTAAGAAATGAAGTAAACAACTTCATACGAAATAAAAATGTATTGAATTGAACTGAACTGAATTGAATTGAATTGAATCAAAAAAAAAAAAAAAAAAAAATAAGATCAGTATTTTACGTCTGTTTCCGCTCGTGTGTAACATTAGATTGTGGTTATCAGTAAATAACTGTGATTATTCAAGAGATCGTAACTAAAACCAGAAATTCTAGTGCTGCCTGGCGTTACCTGGAATGAGTCTGACGTCACTAATAATTTATTCCTAATCTGCAAATTTATTAATTCACTAAAGTACTAAAGTGTATTTTTCAATTTTTCTATGACAACCTTTTTGCAAGTAGATGTATACAAATACCTAATGAGATGCAAAAATGAGTCTTAAAATATGATTGTGAATATGTTGAAAGTTACCAAAAACACTTTTATGCCTTGCTTTGATACAAGACACGTCAAACACATAAGGTTTTGAAGCATCAGATATTAATAAATTATATTTATTGATATATTTTCACTTCTTAGGTCTAAAAACTCTCTTTTATGTTCCTTATTGATAAAACGTCTGAAAAAATATTATTTTGTGAGATATGCATCAATGGATACAGAGTAATTAATTTTGTTCGTATTTTTGCAACTAATTAGGTATTTGTATAGACGACTTTCATAAATGGCCGCCACTTATTATCATAATATTTAAAATTGATGTTTTAAGAAAAAGAAAGCTATCACAGGATAGGCATTCTGTATACCAAGAACTTGTGAAAGTTTGAAAAAAAAAAAACGATTAAATTTGTAAGAAGCTAGAAGAATTTTAAAAATCAGAAAAACACCAAAACGAGGCAACAAAGACCTCAACAGAAAATTACATACAAATCTCTACATTTTTTCATTGAGCATAACTTCATTGCAATTTTAGCCAGAGCATCAAAACCTTCCAAACATGCCTATTTCAGGAGGTTCTTTGATATGACAGTGCTAAAACATTAAAATATTTGTTTACTTGAAAAACTCATTCTCCGCTAGTTATGAAAGTGGTCTTATATTATTATTATTATTATTATTATTGTTGTTGTTGTTGTTGCTGTTGTTGTTAAATGACCCATTATATTTAATCGATCTTGACCCAACCATCATAAATATGAATCAATACTTATACATTAATTGATTTTATTATTATCTCAGTTACATATCGCTTGGCTGGAGGAAAGGTTTCTAATGAAGGTGTTGTGGAGGTGTTGTTCTATGGAACATGGGGTGGAATATGTAGCAACTGGTGGGACTTCAAAGATGCTAACGTGCTCTGTCGTTCACTGCGATTGCCTCCAGCGACATATGCACTAACAAACAACGAGTTTGAGACTAAAAATACAAAAACAAAGTGGATGAGTCGTTTGCAGTGCTCAGGAATTGAGACAAGCCTGACAGAATGTCCTCATGCTGGCTGGGGGAATGTAAACTGGTGTCGGAGAACAGCAGGCGTGGTGTGTGGACATCCAGAAGGTATTATGAAATAGATTGGCATACACTACATCATAGCCCAAGACGCTATTTGCAACTGAGCTATCATAACTGACTAATCATATCTTTTTTACCAGTCCACGAGATCAACATCACAAATCCGTCTGAAGTGATCACAAGTCCTGGATACCCAAGATACATGACACAAGCCCACTACGAGTGGACATTCAGACCTTCCATACCAAATGCAATGGTGTTACTTTCTTTTGAAGATCTAGGTTTTGATCGTGGCTATTATGATCGAGGGTAATGCACCTAATACTCAAGTAAATTATGAGGAACATGCATTGTATTTACTTTATTTTAATCTATTTTACAAGCACTCCAGGGATCTGTCTTTATCTGCAGGAATATAATACGAATATCTGTCTCAGTTTCGGTATCTCTTTAATATTCGTAGGCAAACCAAAATTATCATCAAAGATGCGAAAGGCATTCAACTTCTGACTTTTACCACTGGTGACAATAGAAAAGTGGTCCAATCGCGGTCTATTTTGATAGAAGCAAATCCTGGGAAAGTAATCTACATTTCGCCCTTCTCATCGAGACGTTACTATGGCAGAGGATTTCGTATGCAGTATCTGGCATTTGATAACGGTTTGTGTTCTATATTTTTTCTACTAGACCTTTTTGCTCTAACACTATTTTCGACTTAGTGCACTCTAAAAACAATAGGTGAAATCAAGAATCTACGGAATTTGAACATATTTAGAATTTTAGACTCACACGTAAGCTTATCATCTTCAGTTTTTCTTTTAGGTTCACCTAATTGTCGCAAAAACTGGACGGTGACAGCTCAGAGCGGGACAGGAAGTATCAACGTGACTTTCAACCCAGTGTATCAAACAATCTCCTATGGTAGCGATTCTTATAACTACGATGGGAATACCATATCCAATGGTTCGTTCGTCCAGGACGCTTACAAGTATCTGATATTGTGTAACTCCACGAGGGGGATAGAGTATGCAATTGCTACGAACAGTTCAGTGGGATCAGTTTCAGTGTCAGTTGATACCCTACATCCAGACACATCGTACTCCGTCAAGGTGTTTGCATATTTCTCGTCGCACAATGATTCCTCGTTCCTGCATTCTTGCTTGATACACGCTCGAACCAACAACGGTAAGAAATGTGTCATTTAATGAATAACTTTAAGCACTGTTCATGTTTCTGTTACAGAGGCATGTTCCAGATGCATGCAGACGCGGCACATCTTCTCTTGTATTGGCCCACAGGCAGCCATGCCAAGCTGATTGCTTTGTATAAACCCCTTACACGTGACGTCAAAGTAGCTCAATTTGGAGGACAAAAAATGCGTTTCAATTTTCAGGAGATTGAAATTCTTTTGTTTTGTCCTTCAAATTGAGCTGCTTAGTGTATGGGCCAAAAAAGTTCATTAATTTGTAATAAACTTGGAATTCGAATAACCTTTGACTGTAGTTGTTTGTGATAATATGTAGAACGTTTATGGCTGTAAAACCAGGTTAAATGTTAAATGCCGATCAAATTTGTTTTTTCCCTCTCTTCCCAACGGCCCCTCAGTCATAAGAGACGACCTCGTATATATTAAGCTCTTATTATCTTATTTATTGTTATCTCAGTTACATATCGCTTGTTTGGAGGCAGCTTTCCTAATGAAGGTGTTGTGGAGGTGTTCTATAATGGAACATGGGGTGGAATATGCAGCGACTGGTGGGACTTCAACGATGCTAAAGTGGTTTGTCGTTCACTGCGATTGCCTCCAGCAAAATATGCAATATATTACAACGTTTTTCTGGCAGTAGACAAAATGAGGTGGAAGAATCGTTTACAGTGCTCAGGAAATGAGACAAGCTTGGCAGAATGTCCTCATGATGGTTGGCGGAATGTTAGTTACTTTTGTTATCCAGCAGGCGTGGTGTGTGGAAATCCAGAAGGTATTGAATACACCGGCTACGTTTTAAATTATTTATAATTATTATAGCCTTCAAATCCTTCAATTTTTTTCGATGCCTTCAAAGCTACAGCTACTATGTTTTCTACTTTTTCCCTTTCCTTGTCTGTTATAATTAATTACTTGCAATACTGTATGCAGGCCGATTCTAGGTTTACCTTTCATCCTCCAAGGTTTGGCGGATGCACATGTATTCCCGGATGCACTTGCCAGGAGTTTTTTCTTATTTGACGACAAAACTGGCAATCAAAGACTTCAAGGTGCTAATAATTAAAATGGTTCATTGTTTATGTATCCAAACCGAGGTTTTGGTAAGTGCATTCGGGAATGACACCGCTGCAGAACGTCTGCGCATGCGCGAGTTTCAATATCTCCGAATTCACAGAGTAAAGTCTCCCTTGGCAAGCCCTTCCTGTTCTTGTTTTTTCAGCCCTCATGCATATACTAGTTTTGTTTGAACCATCTACTACCACTACCACTCGTAAAAACAACATCAAGAAAATAGCGATAGCAGTACTCGACGGCTGCACGCGACCCACTTTAAACTTCATTTTCACCTTTGGTGCAAACGTAAAACTATGTGGTGCAAAAAGTATATTATTTTATATATGACACTGTAGCTACTCTGAAAATTTCTCGCTCGGCTTTGCTTTATTCGCTTCGGCTTTTTGAATTTCGCGCCATGGTAGCAAGGTTTGTTCACAAAACAAATAATTTTTAGCGCATGCGCATTGCGTTCTGCAGCGGTGTTTTCGGGAATACATGTACAGGTATTGGTATTGTCATTTTTTTTTCGTTCCCCATAGTCTTCTAATTCTATCTTTAGATCTTGGTATTTATCTATCTTCTTCTTTTCTTTCTCATCTATCCTGTGGTCTGCCGGTAATGATCGAAATATCAATAAGTTTCGAATTAACTCTTGCTGCTTTTTTCAATGACTATGATATCTGGCGGCCTTCAAGCTAGTCCCATAGAATTTAGCTGAATTTTAACTTCTTCATTTTCTACTACCGGTTCTGATTAATGATTTCATCATTTTTTTAATATAGACTATTCCATGCTTCTTACATAAGTGTCGGTGGATATCTCTAGCGACTTTATCGTGTCTTCCTTAGCAGCCAACGTCTTGCAGCAAAGCGAGGGGACCTCTGGCACCCAGGGTATCACCCCGTCAAGAGAGCATAAATAAGAGAGGGAAACTTTTTAATACTACGCGCGCCGTGTGAATTCCCGGTTGGGCTATTTTTAGCATCCAATTAAAGTCGTTTGGTTTTTAATTTTTTGATGGCTTGGACGTGTGCGCGCGCGCTCAAAAACAACATACCCTTGGTCAATTTTTCTCACTTTTTTCCCCGACAAAATCTATTAGATAAAGCAAAAAGATCAGGATTGGCTATGTTCTGTTCTCTGATAAAACACGACTGGTGCTGTTTAACACTCAAAGTGACGCGAGATTTAAAGCGGATTCAGATTGAGCGTTTAACGGCGCCGTCAGTTGTCGCGATTGTTGCAGTCGCTAAATTTGCACGTTTCTATGCAGAATGCACGACGTTTCTAGGCAAATGGGAGCACGTTTGGCTGATAAGATCGATTTTATCAGCAGAACGTGCTCCCAACCGCCTAGAAACGTCGCGCATTCTGCATAGAAACGTGCAAATTTAACGGTTGCAACAATCGCGACAAACGGCGCGGTTAAACGCTCAATCTAAATCCGCTGTATGTTTCCCCCCTAAAATCTTTACATGCTTTCGCTACTTCCAGGTTTGGATGAAGTACACAATTTTTGACGCACAGGAGTAGGGTATGGCAAAAATTGTTTGTACGCGGAAGCTAAAAATAGCCCATCCGGGAATTCACATGGCGCGCGCGGTATTAAGAAGTTTCCCTCTCTCATTTATGCTCTCTTGTCCCTTGGGTAACATGAAAATTATATTCGCTTGCAGATATTTCATTACCGCTATTACGGTATACCATTTATGAGCTTTTAAAAAGCTATAGCACATTTAGAAATTTTGACTTCTTCATATAACAGAAGCCATTTTTTCTACGTAAATGAAGGACTATTTTTGTAGTGTAATCAAGTTTCTCTGGTATTTAGGCTCCACTATAACACTAGCATGGCTAAGTACTGGCTTAATAAGCGCTTAACCCATTTCAAAAAAGGTCAGTCACCTGAAAAGCTACAAAGCTGAGCCCAACAAGGATTATGGGCAGAACTGCTCGATAACTTTTTTGATGGACTTGAGAACGTCTACCAGTTACAGTTTCACCTTCTATGAGCAATCAGGCACATGCAGCGGTCTGCGTTAAACGATTTACTTTAATTTTTTGATGACATGTGTTTACCATGTGTTTCTCAGGAAGCTCAGCTATTTAGGTAGTTTTTGGTGACTAACTTTATTGAAATAAGCATAAACCATAGCATTAAAAAACATTAATTCGCGAAACATTCTGGTATGATGCCATTATGCAATTAATTGTTAGTCGAAGTTTTCCGATCTCTTCAAACAATTCAAAACTTTTAAAGACAATTGAAACTTAATAACTTAATTCAAGATTATTTTGCATTTCAGTCCATCATATTAATATTACGAGCCTGTATGGAGAGCTCAGCAGTCCTGGATACCCACACTCATTGCCACAAGCCCACTACGAGTGGACATTCAGACCTCCTACACAAAGTGCTATGGTTTTGATCCACTTCGAAAATATCTTTATTTATCGATATCACGGGTAATGTATAAATGTAGCCTGGATATTGACCATATTGCGCGATTTGAAGGTATTGTGAAATTGATATTGTTCACTCCAATTATTTCACATGCTTTTAGTTCAACCCTTGAGCTGCCCCACTGCTGTACTTGCGGTAGCAATTAGCGATAGCAAGTTTATATAAACCAATATGGATAAAAAGTTAAATTTTACACCGTAAAAAATAAGAGAGATCACTTACTGACGTTTCGGACGCTAGTCCTAAATTAAGTCGCTTTATTAAGATTAAGAACAAGAAGTAGCATCAATACAATCATCAATATAGTGTCCAAAAAACTCGGGTTTAGGGCCGGTATATTGTTGAACGATCTCCGTCCTGTTCTTGAACCTAGCACTCCCACTTTACTACGCTTAGCTGAACTTGTCCTCACTTTTAACTGTTTCTCTTTTGATGATCGATATTTCAAACAGGTAAATGGTGTTGCTATGGGTACCAAAATGGGCCCTAGTTATGCTAATTTGTTTGTTGGCTATATCGAGAACCTCATCTTTCAACAATATACCGGCCCTAAACCCGAGTTTTTTGGATGCTATATTGATGATTGTATTGGTGCTACTTCTTGTTCTCGTGATGACTTAGACTCTTTTATTTCTCACGTTAACTCTTTTCATCCTGCCTTAGAATTTACTTGGGAAATCAGCGATACGTCAGTCACTTTCCTTGACATCTTATTTAGTATTACTGACGATCATCTTAGTACTAGTGTTCATTATAAACCCACTGATTCCCACTCTTATTTACTTTATTCTTCCTCTCATCCTAAGCACACTTCCTCACATCCTAAATGCCATTCCTTTTTCGCAATTTCTTCGTCTCCGTCGTTTGTGCAGCGATGATGATGATTTCTCTAACAAATGCATTGAGATGCGTTCTTTTTTTCTTAATCGTAACTACCCTGCTCATGTTATCGATCAAGCTCTTCGTAAAGTCTCTAATATTGATCGTAACACCGCACTCACTCCTAATACTCGTGCTTCTAATAGCCGCACTCCCTTCACACTTACTTATCATCCTATCAATAACTCTATTAAGCCTATTGACAACCGTAACTTTTCTTTACTTGAGTCTGACACTAACACTTCTAACATCTTTAAAGACCGCCCTCTTTTCTTGTACAAGCGTGATCGTAACCTTCGCTCTTTCTTAGTTTACTCCGACGAAGGACTAGCGTCCGAAACGTCAGTAAGTGATCTCTCTTATTTTTTACGGTGTAAAATTTAACTTTTTATCCATACTGTTTCATTAGAAACACCGACGCAGCCCACACTAGCTTACCGCTAGTTATCATCTCTTATATAAACCAAGTTTGATCAAATTCGGTTGACCCCCTATCCATCTTCTGGAACACTTTCTGGAACAATGACTCTTAATCTTGAAACTTCAAAAAGATATAGAAAAAGAATAACGAGAAGTTTTGTGAACATTTGTTATTATTATTTTTCTGATGGCCTCGGCCATCCATCATCAGATATTACTGAACGTTATACAGTTGAAATGAATATAAGGTAACAACGTGTCCCAAGAGTGACTTAATTTACATTAGATTGTGATTAGTTTAGCCGTTTCAATGGAACAGATTGCCCTTGTTCATGTTTTTAAAAGTCAGGTTTCTGTTCACTAATTAGTAATGCCTCAGCGATCTTGCGCTTTTTACACCAAGGGTAATGTTCACCTAGCACATCAAAGTTTTGAATGTTGACATGATGATGTTCTTTGGTTATGTTAGATTTTTCATCTCTTTCTTTGTGATGTTGTATTCTTTCTTCAAGTCTTCTCGCTGATTCTTCGATATACTTTGTAAGTCGAGGGGGATTCTTGATTAGGACACTTGACTTTATATACGATGTTATGTTTATGTTCTTTACGTGGCTTGTCTTTAACTGGAAATCGTGAGCCTAGTTTCGTTGCGTTGCAAATACAATTGACTCTTTTTTGTTACGAGTGTTCTAAATCTCTTCATCAAATCTGTTCCGTGATGCCCCAGGTAGGGGAAGGTTATTTAAAGGTGACTCAGGCTGTTTCTTCTGTTGTAATTTGATAGTAGGGTATCCATTAATATCAGCAAACGTTGTTTCAAGGTATTTTAACTCCTGTTCTAATAAATGTTTTTTTAGAGCAGACATTGAAGGCTCTTTTAACTAATCCTTTGATTGTAGATCGTTTCTACCTGTAGGGCGCCGGCGACTCCCAGTGAATGTACAAATCCGTATTGGTTTACGGAAGTTTCAAAGTAACTGTGTTTCCAGCTGATCTTCGTATTGAGGAATGTTATCGTATCATCGGTCGATCTGGATCTTAGGATCATAAATATTCAACTGGTCTAGTGCGTGGTCTACTTTGCCGTCCTTAAAATACGCCAGCGTATCATCGACGTAACGTTTTCATCCTTGTACGACTCCTGTCAACTTTGGTATAGTTTCCCGTTCCAGCTGTACTATGAATATGTTAGATATATCGGGTCGTGCATGTATTAACAATCCGTTCCATTGAAACTACTAAACTAATCACAATCTAATGTAAATTAAGTCACTCTTGTTACCTTAATATATTCGTTTCAACTGTATAACGTTCAGTAATATGTGATGATATCCGAAATATAATAACAACTTGTTCACAAAACTTCTCGTTATTCTTTTTCTATATAAATTATTGGCCCAAAAGAAGCCTTTTCGTTCAAAATATATTATTTTCACTGAAGACATTGGTACGCTTTATCTGAGAATGAGCGACTAATTCATTATTTAGAACATATCATTTTGGTACTTTTAAGATAATTTAAACGAAACTCATGAATGCATATAAAAATATCAAATACAATAATAACTTTTCAACATTTACACGGTTTGTTTGGTCACACTCAATTTTTTAAACAGTTGTCATTGTAAAATAATTTATAGGGTAATTTCTATAACTGTGTTGGACGCGGCACAGAAACAACGTTTCTATGTTGACATGACCACCTGGTTGTTAACGAATCAGTTGAAGCCCATCATTATCACGTTGTTGGTTAAGGATTTGCCGGTGAAGATGGTTTACTTCTCTTCATTTACCCAAAAATGGCGTATTGGCCTGCCGTACAGATTTGGGTTTCGTGGAAGATACCTAATAACTGATCGATCATTTAATGAAGGTAAAGAAAACACTAATAACAAAAACAATTGCAATCGGCATAACTCATAGCAATTGCAGCAACAAGAACAACATTTTTAGTGAGACAGTTGACCACGCATAAATTCAACGGGTAGTGCATGATGGGAAGAAAGAATGAAATATCAAATTACAACGGCTTTCTTGCATTCTGATTGGCTGTATTTTGCATGGTGTGGGATACAGTACAGTGTACAGTACTGGAAGTCCAGTATAACTTGTATCCGCATGACAATTTAGCACCCAGGCGGCCACCACGACTAATCTATTTCGTGGGAGTTAGCAAATAAGGTTTCTCATGACATGAAATTCATTATCATTATTACAATAATAATATACCGCCGCCCGGTGGCCCAGTTGGTTGAGCACCGGACTTTCGTGCGGAAGGTTGTGGTTCGAGTCCCGGCCGGACCAACATTCAGGGCCTTAAAATAACTGACGAGAAAGTGCTGCCTTTGTAATTACATCTGCAAATGGTTAGACTTTCAAGTGGCTCGGATGACCACTTTAAATGGCGGTCCCGTCTCTCCGCAATCGTAAACTGCAATTATACAATATTATAACGATTCCAATGAAAAACTATTTACAACGATCAACATTTTATGACAGATCAATAAAGGATAGGTAGATAGCACATAAATATTTTCATTTAAACTACTTCAATATGTAGTAACAGTAGTAACGGATAGATATTAAGTAAATCACTAATTTCCATGGGCGTTATCAGTGAAAACGCAAACCTCTATCAGATTGCAAACTTGTACCACTTGTACAGCATTCTTAGCGTTCTTTACACTACCGTTGTACCCTGGAATATACATGTACCCTTGAATCTGTCAGAATCAAAATTAATTTAAAAAGACACAACTTCCATTCAAAATATATAATTCATTCATTCTTTTTTTTAACTTATTCAGCTCCATTAAAAGAAAACTGGAACATTTCAGCCACCAGCAACGGTTCTCAACGAATCGACGTTTCTTGGTCACCGTTCAAGATTAATGGCAATTTCTGGATAACTGGCTATGCGGTAACCTTTAATGCAACAGACGATTGGCAAAACATGTCATACGCCATTGCTAATAATAGATCAAGGTCAGCTTCTCTTGATACACTCATAGGATACTCGCATTATCGAATCCAAGTGTTTGCTGTTTTAGTTAAAGATGATGGGAGTACAATGATGTATGGAAGTATGATAGCTGCTACGAAAACGCCAGAGGGAGGTAGCTATGAACGAAACAACTAAGTTATTCATTTACATTTTTATATTTAACAAATAGAAAACGTTTGCCGTGTTTACATGGCCTGATATAAACAAGACTGAGGGAAGTTTGGGAGAAGTCGAGAATTGTTGTGTAAAACCGAGCCGCAGGCGAGGTTTACACAGAGCTCAAGACTTCTCCCAAACTTTCCCGAGTGTTTATATCAAGCTATGTAAACACGGCTTAACGTTTTTTTATATATCTTATAAAATATTGAAACTTGCCGTGTTTACATAGCCTCATGTAAACACGGCTATCAGACAATCAGAGCGCGCGTTATATCTGAACTATTTTATAAAGCTATTTTGTTTCGTATATTTAATAGTGCATGCAGGTGCACTCATCCACCGCTAGTCCAAAACAATTTTTTATACTAATAAAGCATCTCAAAGGTGGAATTCTAAGAAAGATCCATATATTCTTAGATGTTTTAAATTCAAAACTGAGTATTAGACTGTAGAATCGGCTGACAAGCCTCAAACATGCCAAATGCATGTTACAGTAACATAAATTCAATTTCGCACCATTTCCACATATTTTTCAAAAGTTACTCAAAATGCTTTTCCCATAGTACAGTTCCATAGTTGTCAATATTATAGTAATTTAATACTTTTTTTTATTAGTTCCTAGTCAAGCCCCATCAAATGCACAAGCGACTTTTCTTGGACGGCAAGACGTTCAAATCAAGTGGGATCCCATACCACGTCAGCATGTACATGGTGTTCTTCTTGGCTACAAAGTGGTCTATTATGATCGCTATTACTATCAAAAAAAGAATATCACTACTAACGACACACATGTGATTCTTAAAGATCTTCTCCTATCCATGGATTATTATTTTTCCGTTGTTGGGTTTACTGCGAAAGGAGAAGGAAGATCAACAAAAAATTATCATTTTAGAACAAGTGAGTTGTATAATATTATTGCCGGCTTGCAAGCTAGTTGGTTGGGTTTATTTGTTTGTGGTTTGGCAGGTAAGTTGGTGATATGCAAGTTGGTTAGTGGGTTGGTGTTTTTTTTTTAGAAAAAACTACCATAGTACGAAAAGAGATATATTAAGAAGTTATCCCTATCGAGAATATCTTATAGATCGAATAGCAGATAAAATGATTAGACCCTATTGTTTTCAAACAGTCGTTTTTTAAAAGTCGTTTCTTAAAAGTCATGGCATTTGGGTCAGTTTCTATACGATAATTGTATTCTAGTTTCTATACATACAATTTCTGCTTGTCGAACCCGGCGGGTCGCATAGCTGCCCTTTCGGAACCGGATACTTGATCAGAATGGATTTATGGTTTTATTTGACTGATCAATATTGACTAATGCGAAAATGTATTCACTTTAAAAGAATGTGGTCGAGATATCAAGGACGAGTCTGAAGGAAGGATTAGGAGTCCAAACGTAAGAAGGCCTTGGGATCAAGTCGATTGCACGTGGAATTTCACAATATCCTCAAAGAATGGTGTGATTATGGTGATATTTGATTCTGTTGACCTTCCTGATACTTCGTTATGCAGGTGCGTAGATATACAGCTATTTCAAAAAAACGTTAAATACTGATTACTGCATATACTGAATAGTGCATTCCAAGACCGAAATGCATTTTGGGTCATGAAATATTGTCTAAAGTAAAATAAATAATTATTATTTATGTTATTTTCAGTGCATTCCATCCGGAACAATAATTATACTAGTTACATACAGAGAGGAGTATATTTACATTTTTATTTCAAATCCATTAGACCCACAGTGCCCTTTGACCTTGGAATGCACTGTTCAGTATGCAGTATTCAGTATTCAACGTTTTTTGAAATAGCTGTATATTAAGTTGCTATAAAGGTTTTAGCTGAGCGGAGATTTCCACACAATTTACATTAATAATCATTCTTGTTCCAAAACTATTAATTTTGTGTAGTCACATAATTTGTCTTCTAGGCGAAGGTCATAGGGTGCTTTTGAACCCCTCCCCTTTTTATCTTGGAAGTAGTTTCATATAGGGTGTGGCCAAGGGGTATTAATACAATAAAGAAACTGAAGTTTATTTATTTTTCTCAAACTCATTAATAATTCATGAACTAAACAACCAATGTAAGCGCACCATTCGTACCACGTGTATGAAACAATGAAACACGATTATAGGTTGGCCGGTGTTTGAAATATTTTAATCACTAGTGATAAAAATGCTTCTAAATCTACATAGTGGTGGGAAATCTCAAAAGAATTATCCCCTTACTATTCCTTAGTTACCAACCTCCCTCTGTATTTCCTCTACGCTTTCCTC
This sequence comes from Anthopleura xanthogrammica, assembly GCA_964019055.1. NCBI lineage: Eukaryota > Metazoa > Cnidaria > Anthozoa > Actiniaria > Actiniidae > Anthopleura > Anthopleura xanthogrammica. The sequence continues at coordinate 7,091,249 of OZ025212.1, read as the reverse complement.
TATCTTTCTGTCTATCTAACTACCTAATTTACATTTTTTTACTTCTTTTTTTGACGTTACCGAGTCTCGAACCTGCGACCCTTGGAGTTGAAGTCCCTCGTTATACCAGCTGAGCTATTGGTGAATTCGTTGGCAAACTAGTGTTGAACAAACTTTTTATTCCCACGCCACCAAATACTCTGCATATGTTGATCAGAAATTACACTTAAGAGAACACAACTGCTTCACTCCAGTTAGCACTCCGTAACATTCCTTATAAGCCCTACAGTATTTCGAAATAAACTAAATTCCGCACGAGAGGAATTCAAAAGAACTCTCCTAATCCCAGGCAACATAATGAATGACGTACTATAGTATAAAGAACTATCTCCATTCCTGCATAATGAATTATTTTCTCGATTGAGAAGTCATTCCAAAAACTCGTGCTTCGTGTTTCATTAGGGTTTCCAAACACTCGAAAACAATAAAAGCACTCGGCCTGCGGCCTCGTGCTTTCAAATGTTTTCTTGTGTTTAGAAACCCTAATGAAACACTCGTACTCGTTTTTGAAATATTACATCTTATTTATTTATTAATTTGCCCGTAGGCTGGTACTGTACAATAGGACACGGGGTCCCGTTCGAGGTACATTGCATCAATTCCGGCCGATCCCATCCCCATCCCACAATCAAATCATTAGTAAAGGCCAGACACTGAGGGTGGTCACTGCCTGGGTTTCTTTACGTCCTCAGTGGTTCTTTACGTCCCTCCGATGCAGAGTTAGGTAGTGTAGAGAGACGGGACCGCCATTTTACGTGGTCATCCAAGCCACGTGAAGGTCTAACCATTTGTAGATGTAATTACAAAGGCAGCGCCTTCTCATCAGTTATTTTAAGACCCTGAGTGTTGGTCCGGCCGGGACTCGAACCACGACCTCCCGCACGAAAGTCCGGTGCTCAACCAACTGAGCCAACCGGGTGGCGGTTTGCAAGGTTGCAAGTGTGGTTATGTTGAAATCATATCTATATGTTTATACAAGTATGGACCAAATGAGAATATGAAAAAGTCTTTTCAGTTTGTTTACAGAAGATAAGGCGTAAAGCATTTAACCATTTTCCTAGCTAAACGTAATTTTCTCTCTCATAACAGAACATTTATTTTAAGCAATAAAATCAAAAGATATGACTCTTTTAAACTTCTATTTCGGCTATAATGTTACCAAAAACAGAACAAAAATACTGAATTAGAAGAATTTCAAAATTCATTTTTGATTTTATTGTTCAAAATCAAATAAAATCCATGTTTAGATCGATTGCGGCTGCTGTACATTTCCTTTTGAAAAACAAAAGCAAAGAATTATAAACGCTTTTTTTCATTTTCAGAAATAATTATATTGCTCTCTACGATGGTCAAGGTCAGTTACATGAAAAATTCTGTGGTCGAAGACGTTCCTTATCTTTCATCACATTTGGTTCTGCAAAGATACAGCTTTACTCGGAAAGAAGGATACGATGGGGTACCTTTATGAGTGCAAGTTATTATATGTTAAACATCAACCTTCATAACTGTAAGTGAGCGTATTTCTACTGAACATTTTGATTCAGAGACAATAACTTGATGAGGGCACTTTTGAGGCTTGAGCTGATACTTTGAATTTGATTTACAGCCTACAGTCTGAAAGGTCCGTCCATACAATATGCACTCTTTCAAAAACTCACGAATAATTCATGAGCTTTTGGTCCAACTGGAGCGACCATACACGTCACGTGCATGGACCTTTATACCTGATAAAGCCATCTTCATTAGCATTCAAGTGATCTTTATATAAAGACACACGTGTGTCTTTATATAAAGAATACTAATAAGGACGACTTTATCAGAGATAAAGGTGCCTCCAAGTTTAGATGAAGACTTTGAGCCTCATCAATTAAGGTCAGTCTCACATACGATCAACGACGAACAATGGAATTTAGTCGACTAGCAATCCGGTCTTCAGACTGGAATGCCATCTTCAAAATGTGGGAGCCTTTTTAGGACTGACTGCAGGTGACAGTGACGTATAAACCTCGACTGCGCATGACAGTTACGTACAAACTTCTATCGATGTATAAAAGTCCATGTTCGTGACGTGTATGGTCGCTCTAATTCGACCAAAGGTTTGTGAATTATTCATGAGTTTTTGAAGTAGTTCAATAAACTCGTAGATCGTGTTTCATCAGGTCTAAAACCACTCTGCTACGCCTCGTGGTTTTAAATTTTATAAAACACTCCTACTCGTTTATTAAACAGTACATAATCCATTGAGCGCTATTAAATTTTATTACAGTTCCGATAGCACAAGGTTGGAAAATAGCAGCTGTTGTCCAGAACTCAACGTCGATGAATGTTGCATGGCCTTCCTTCCCAATGACCAGCAACGCAAGTGATTCACCAAGAGTTCGTGTTAGAAAGTACATGGTGGTCTGTATAGCTGTAAATGACAACACCAACATTTCAGCTATGATGGTTGATGGTTATACCAGGAACGTTGTGATTGGAAACCTTGGGAAGTTCACTGAGTACACCGTCCAGGTAATGGCTTTACTTGACAAAGCATCGTTCACTGGCTGGAATAATGACACCGTCAAAGGAAGTGAAAAGATTACAATGGAAACAGATGAAGATGGTAAGAAGCGAAGACGAACCCTGCTAATACGCTCTCTTGAGGAGAGGGGGGAACAAAAGGATTTATTGGTATTGCCCTCTATCATGCAGTTAGATTTTACTGCTAGCACCGCAAAATTGCCGTTCGTGCAACAGTGATGAACATTTAATGTAAAAAGGTAATGGACCCCAAATCTCATAGAAGATAAGATTAATAATAAGTTTGTGTTTCTGAAACTTTGCAGTCCCCAGTCAACCTCCACAGAACATCTCAACTAAAACTACGTCTTCACATAGCATATTGGTCTCTTGGCAACACATCCCTGGCAGATTTGTTCATGGTATTCTCCTACGATACCGCGTATACTATCAGGTTGCTTGGTCTAGTGGTAATACATCTATAGCAGATGTAACAGCCAATACGACTTCTGTTCATCTTGAAGGACTTCAGTTTTCTACTCAATATCGTATTGAAATTGCGGGTGTAACTAGGCAAGGAACAGGAACCAAAAGTCGTGCCGTATTTGCCAAAACAGGTTAGAAAACGTATTACATTTTATAAATATAGCGTCATAACTGCATTGTTGGATGGTTTAAGAACATGCATACTAAGTCCCCTTTAAAAAAACTGTCAGCATGGCCCTTTTGTCATGTATTTGATTTAGTTTTGTTCCTAACCGAAAACAATTGTGTTTCGAAAAGCCATTCCTACACACATAAAAAAACTTTGGTTAAGCTTTGACATTTTTTGTATGTTTTAAAAAAGGCTGCAGCCACAACCTGATAGGAGTGTACGGTACATTCTCCAGTCCAAATTACCCCAGTAGCTATCCTAGTAATACTGAATGTACCTGGACGATTGGAAAAGGACTTGGTGTTGCTCAAGTGTTTATCGTCTATGAAGAGCTTGACACAGAAAATGGACCTTCGTGCAGGTAATTAGATGGACTATTAGCCCAACGATAAAGCACTATTATAAACTATAAACATATGTGAAGAATTTCATTTTACTCTTTCCTAATTTCTTTGTTAAAACAGGTATGCAAAAAATAATTATTAAAAAACATTATTATTGGTGACCCAGTAGTTTACAAAATGGCCCTTCTAGTATTAAGAACGTTCGAAGAAAAATTCCAGAAACGTTGCAATTGGAGTGCTTTACCGCATGCGTTTGCAAAGTGGCAACTGAAATCAGAGGGCTTGTGCGGAATAACATTTCCTCGTTAATTGTTTTTAGAAATGATTATGTGAAAGTGGAAGATGAGAAGGGCAACATGATTGGACATTACTGTGGCAAGAAGAGTCCATTTGCAGCAAGTGTACTCAAAAGATCCGCTAAAGTGATCCTACATTCAGACGGTGGATTTGAAAAGAAGGGGTTTACTTCAAGCTACTTTGTGATTGATGAAAACTCAAAAGGTACTATATAACGAATATGCAGTCGATTGATAACAAACTTTAGGGGGAAATCCAGTTGATTTGAAATCTAGGTGCGAAATGCATTGTTTATCACAGAAAAAAGTTTCTATTGTCTCTTGTCAAAACGATATATTACATATACATTCCTTGTTTCTTGTTTTTGCGAGGGTAGCACTAAATAGCCAGTGGCTAACAAACCTGTGGCCCTCGTTCCATGATCAAATTGGAATTTAGAAGTTGGTTTTTGTGGAGGGAAGAAAACCGGAGAACCCGGAGAAAAACCCTCGAAGCACAGGAGAGAACCAACTAGAAACTCTACTCACATACAACACCGAGCCCGGCGGGACTCGAACTCGGGTCGCCTTGGTGAGGGGTCGCCTTGGTGAGAGGCGAGCACTCTAACCGCTACGCCACCCGTGGGAATCTTTCCCTGTATGAGGTTTATGTTATTTAATTTCGAGTAAACGCTGTTGGTTAATTAGCTGAAAACCTGAAACTAGGAAATATTGAGCGAAGAACAAAATGTTCGCTGCTTGGCTAATTCGTTCGGTAAAAACACCTGGCCTTCTGCGTGGGTGGGTCGGCAGGTGATGGTGTGGGTTGGCTGTTGTTTGCATGGCTTTTGAGATTTAGTTTTTTAAAGTAAAAAGGGCAGAAGCCATACATGATTGTTTCCCTTCCTCTATATTTGCCGTTTATTCAAGTCCCTTTTTGGATACAATTGTGGCGTACTTTCATAATGCTTCCGTGTTCAATGATTTTTCTTGGATCGCGTATGACTGCCGTAGTTGTAGTTTTTTGATCGGTTCGATATCATGTGAGAGCCACATTCAACTCATTTCCTACTTCTACGTAATCTTGTTGAACTTTTTCTTTATAGCACTACCTCTGAATATAAAGAGCCAAACACAAACACAAGTGCAACTCTCGTCTAGTGATCTAGCGTTTGAAGAGGTTCTTGTAGTCTATAGAGAAGCAGAGAGCAATAGTGTTTGGAAAATAGCTAATGCGTCACTGAGTACCAATATTGTTTTGAACCAACTTCTACCTTCTCAAAAATACGAAGCCAAAATCATAGGATACGGGAACGGGAAAGTGTATAGGAGTGCCTTAGTTCTTTTTAAAACCGAGCAAGGTGAGTAAACAATATTCAAGCATCTTTATATTAAATTTTAATATTATATCATAGAGTATTGAAAGATCAATATTTGTGTACTTGGATTTTGTTTTGGCTTGACAATAGAGGCAACCTTTGCACCATCACGTGATGACAGCCACAACAGGAGGCATGATCAATTGAAACTGGTCTAATCTCGTTTATATGAGAAATAATTCAGTTTCCAAAGGGAAAAATACTCTGTTGTTGTGCCTCCTGTCATTGCTGCAATCATGGCAGTGATGAAAGTTTTTAAATATACAAGAGCGTCGTTTCCTTTTTTCCATTTTGTTGTATCAGTGCCAAAGACAGATCCTCCAGAAGTAACACTGTCACCGTCTCCTACAACACCAGGTATGAACGCTTTAAAGTTTCGAAATCTTAATTGCTGAGGCTTAGCCTCGATTTTGTGTAAAATATTCACGTGTCCCAGTCAAGGCCCGTGGGATTTCGCAGTGTTTGTATTGTTGAAGTTTACATTCTTTACTTTACCGTTGGTATTTGTAAATATTTTGACAATACAATCAGGCTATAACCCCGAGCAAGTGAGTTTGTAATCAGGAAACAAAGTAGTGTCTTACGAATTTGAAGATAACCAAATAAGAAAAGACACGGTGGCCATGTTGGATAATATAAAAAAAGAGAATATGACAAATCTTTTGTTACATTCATCCAACATGGCGACTATGAAAAGCCGAAATATTGCTTGGTTGTATACGGCAATTCAAACGTTTGCACGCTTCTGTTTGGCTTTTCTGTTTGGCCATGATTATAAAATTTAAAATGTGTCATTTTTAGCTGTATTTCAAATGGTTCAACATGTTTCATTTTTGAGACTTATTTGCTTTTATCACTTTTTTCAGAACCAATCAAATTGATGTATGATTACGGTATTTCTGAGGGCGATAGTCTTCTTCCTACCAAATACTCATGGCGGTGCTTTGATGTTGCGACTAACGACGAAGGAATTCTAATAGTTAACAATCGTCACTACAAGCTCTACGTAAGAATTTCTCTTTTGAAGTTTAGTGAGGGACTGGTAACGGGTCTCACAACATTCTAAGGGCAGATTTAGCCCCAAAATTTCATGCAAACTGATCTGTTTCGGTTATCAGTATTCCCCTACGATCTATGTTTTCCCAAACAGTGGGGTTTTAACAAGGTTGTTGCTCGCTTTAGCATTCTACATCGAGGTTGCCTACAAAACTATTTATGATTTACGGACCAGTTGTAATTTTGTTTCTCATAGATTTGTCCCAACGGATTAATACGCTTTGGCTCTCCCTGGTACGCGCACTGGCCCTACCCATTTGGAAGTCGACCTAGATATACTGATGCTAACACGGCAATGCTTGCACCGTATTGGGCTGCAATATATTCCTATCATTCCCTCAATTTCAAAGTGTATTATCAGGTATACAATTCCTTTGACAACAACATAAAGTCAGCACAGGTTCTTGATAGAGCAACATCAGACGTCAACAGACTTGTTCCAAACTTACCTACTACCTTTAAAGCATCTTGGGTATTGGTTGTCACATGGCATGAGCTTCGTCAGTTTAACTATATTAGAAGTTCGGTGAGTTTTACTGTTTAATGAAGAAAACGGGGAGTAGAGTATAATAGGGAAGACTGGTTTTTGTGGCGCTTTGATTTGGCATAAAAACACAAACCTATTCTTTTCTTGTCGCATCGTTATTCTCATTTGTTAAGTAAGCCTCCTACAGTTTCTAAACAGTCTTCGAACTATGTTACTATGTAACCAACGGCACTAGGACACCTAAAGTGGTTGGATTTCTGTAGTTTTCCCCCGATCATTTGAATCAAATGAACGTTATACTTGTTTACTTATCTCGCGTTTTGTGTTCCTTTGCTGCTAAAATTAAGTTTTACTTCAAAGATCAAAGGGTTTGAATAACCGATTTGTACTTATTCCAGTAACGGGCGTTCCGTATTTTTGGCTCGATCTGGTTGTAACAACAGCAACGCGACCGCGCGATGTTCGTTGCGTCAGTAATACTTAACCGCCGGATCGTTAATGTAGTTAATCAAATTCGCCTTCAGTACCATTAAATATAGTGCCACTGATTTTGGTAAATTTCCACGCAACGTAATTCATAGCAATTCATTAATTTATGTCGCTTTCAAATCTGTCACTTATTCAATAACTTTGTTATTTGTTATTTCCTTTTAAGCACAACACATTCCAAGCTGTAATCATAACAGACGGGGTGTATTCCTTTGCCATGTATAACTACCCGCTCAACGGTATTCAGTGGTCAGCACCAACCTCAAGGTAACATTCAGTCTAAGTCCACACTATGTCAGATAAATATGAAAACCGAATTCTTTCAATGAAAACGCAACCCTGGCAAAAGTTTTCCGTCCACACAAGAAAACGGATAAAATGTTTTGCATCCACACTACAACAGCCAGAGGCGGCAAAATCGCTTGAATGCACCTTTGAGCATGTGCATATTACCTTCGATGTGGGACCGTAAGAGTTTGCTAAGTTTCAAAAGGGTGCCCCTAGATATCCCAAAATTTTTCACGCAATTCACCAAGAATAACAACTTCGTTTAGAAAGTTTTCCCACCACGCACTAGTTCAACCAGGTCTTTTTCAAAATCGTCGATCCTTGTAAGGTTTGTATCGTTGTTGAGCTCGTTGAGGATCCTTAGATAACAGTAATGGACGCAAATTACTCCTTATAAGTTGACGTATTGAATACATGTTATAAAGAACGATGTTTAACTCCAAACAAGCAATCAAAGTAGATATTATGAACAACAACATGGCTATCGCGTCGTCCGTCATGTTGGATTTATGATCGAGAAAGACTCGGGCGGAGAAATCACATGACAATCATGACGTCAGCGTTTTCGAAAAGCTCCGTTTTCAAAATGTTCTCCGTCCACAAATTTAGCGTTTTCAAATTTATCCTCTCTGGAGATCGTTTTCGAAAAGTTCCGTCTTCAGTGGAGAATTTATCCGGATTCGTGTGAATCAGTACGGATGGAAGGCCTAACAGTATAAATAAAGTTGCGTTTTCAAATTCATCCGGCATAGTGTGGACGGGGCCTCATTCAGTTTCGCGTTCATTGTGTCAGTGGATATCTAGGTAGGCTCCAAGGGTGAATGTGTTTGGGGATCATTGTAGGAAAGGATGATAGTAGGAAGGAACCCCTTTTCCCCACTCTGATATCTCAAGAGATTGTCCGACCACAGCCACAGTGCCTGTTCCGTTAGTTCTTTCAAAGTAAAGGTAAAGGTAAAGCGTCCTTACTTTACGTCGGTAGCTCGTAATAGTCCGTGACTAATAAACTTGAAGCCGACTTGAAGCTTTCCTTTTACTCCCCCCCCCCCCCCCCCCCTCTCTCTCTCTCTCCATCAGTGCTCCGTTTTACGGGTATTTAAAGCTAATTAAAGCTAGACTGAAAGGAAAGAAGTCGTAATAAGGTAATCGAACTCGGACCTCTTGCACCGAAGGCCGCGCACTGTTCCATCCTTGCTCCTTCAAAGTACTTTCACATCTGAGAACTTTATTATTAATCTAAGTTCCCTTATCAAAAATTTTGTTTAGAGATAATTACCGTCGCTTCTGGAATGCACGTGGGCTACCTGTGGTTGGATGGAGCGCTGGACGAAGACATTTCTATAATGTTCCGAGGTATGCATTTATAAATGATGTAAATTTGAAAAGTGTTAATTTTCTCCTATCACGGAAGCACCTTATACCTTCTGTACCTCAGGATTTAGTTTCCATTTGACTTCAATTCCTAAACTGCCTGATTTCCTTTAAATAAAAAAAACGTTCTAATCCAATGTTATATTAGATCTGGGACTGTCAACATAGAGAGCATTGATAGCGAAAAAGGAAGCAAGGTCTTCGTCACACGAAGAGGCTCGAAAGAGTATTCTCACGACGTTGTAGGAAAATGGTTCTTTCGGCTAGAGATGTCAAAAGGAACTCTCAAGGCAGAGCAGCAATGTAAAAGATGGTTCAAGTTGCAGCCTGATCCACGACCTTTCGTTGAATACCTTGAGCCATGCCCTTGTACATTCCGTCAAGCATGGTGGGATGAAAGATTCACAACTGAATCTAACTGGTGGTGGAAGTCTGAACACTGTGCCTACTCAACATTCTCTTCTATTGATGGTTGGGAACAAAAATGTTGTTACTCCAGTGACTGGAGAAGCTGGGGAGCGTTAATTGTAGGTCATCCAGGGGGAGGCACCCCTCATCGTTATCGTCGTTTTAGAAGTGGGGATCACCTTGAAAGCGACATCAAAGGCCATAAATGGTGCTGTATTCAGTCTTCATTGTGTCATTTGTATTACCAGAAAAGACCGTCGGGCGACTGTAGTCGGTACGAGCTGCCCGAATGGAGTAAGTATCATGTCATTTCAATAAACAGTATAATGTCCAGTTCACACGTCAATCTTTTTGTCGCGTCGATTCTAATCGAGTTTGAAGACAGCGGTTAAGAAAACGTCGAAAACTACAGTAAGCGCCAAGAGACGATATGTGCTGGATTAAGTATACATATTTTCTACAAAATATATGCTTACTCAGTCTAACTATTTTTTTTTGTCTTCGATACAGGTTGGATGTGGGGCGACCCTCACTTTGTCACCCTTGATGGCAAAAACTACACATTTAACGGTCTTGGTGAATATGTGATGCTGGATGCAAAGGACGGCTTCTTTCAAGTTCAGGCAAGAACAAGACTTGCTAAAGGAGATGGAACTGCTACTATATTCTGTGCTTTTGTCGCGAAGGAGAGGAATACAAGCAAGGTGCAGCTCAACTTAGGAAAGGAAGGTATAAGGGAATTATGATTTGTATTTATGAACATCAAAATTGGCAACGTAGCTGAAAATCTGTAATCTTACCATTTTTATCGTATTCTCTATAGGTAACATGACATTCTTTGTTGATGGCGATACCATGGATTACTATAGTCTTACCAACCAATCAACCAGACTTAATGGCTCTGTCGTCGTCTCCCGTCCTAAAGACAACGCATTCAGAGCAACATTCCCATCTGGAATCTCAGTTACTGTAACAGAAGTGAAGGGTTCTCTGTCCATTTTATTGGCAATGCCCAAGTCATTCAGGAACCAGACGAAAGGGTTGTTAGGAACCTGGAATGGGGACCAAACAGATGACCTGACCACACCAAGTGGAGATGTTTTACATGTGAATGCAAGCAGCAAGGATATTCACTTTCAGTTTGGACAGAAATGTAAGATATAGAGATTACTTCATGGAAAGTGCGCGCGTACGGTTTTTATTCACGAGTTGTGAAGTATCATAAAACGAACAAGCGAGTCTTCGAGCGCGTGAGTTTTATGAATCGAAACAACGAGTGAATAAAAACTGTACAAAGCACTTTCCATGGTGTTTTCTTTTTATTATATTCATACCGAGATTTTCAATTTGGTTTGAATTAGAGACTATTTTAGTTTACAAAGTTTGTAAACAAAGCTCAGTTTCCAAACTAAAAATTATATTGCAATAATTCTTTATTTTACAACGCTGTTTTACAAGCATAATAAAAACTTATTCTTATTAAATTCTAATTCGTTTTCTAAGTTTAGGTCTCACCGAATTGAAGTCGTCTTCTTACAAAAGCAACTGAAGCTGACTTTCCTTGTTGTTGTTCAAGTTTTCAGTACTTTTAAATAACTTTTCCAATAGATTTACATCTCAGGCAGCTTTTTCTCCGCTTTACTATAGGTAATTCATCGATTTTCCCTTTGGTTTTGTCGTCTAAAATATAGTTTCATTCATGTTTTGAAATAAAAACTTTCTAGTTTAGTCGAAAGTCTCACACGAAAGAGCAGTGGAGCCCGTTGCTGCCGGCTTCTGATTGGACGTATCGTTTTTCTCACACGTGAAGAAAAGCCGTACGTGGCTTCTGATTGGACGTATCGTTTTTCTCACACGTGAAAAAGCGATACGCGCATTGTGATTGGTTGGGAAAAGTGAACGAACGAAAATTTATTACACAGGATTTTACTGAGTAAATCTCGGTATGTATATAATAAACATGGTTATGGCATGATGCTTTTAAAAAATAGTTTTCCTGTGCCTCAATATTTTCTTCATTTTGAATAACAGGGCAAGTAAACGAGATAACAACGCTTTTTACCTACCAGTTCGGCGAGAACGTCTCCACTCTTTCAAACACTTCATTCGTGCCCATGTTCTTAGAGGATCTGGAATTTTACAATAAATCTCTAGAGAAACAAGCTCACGCTGCTTGTAATGGTGACATCAACTGCTTGTTTGATTCTGCTTCAACCAAGGACTTGTCTGTTGGATTAAGCACAAAGATCGTAGGTTCACAAATGGTCAACGATTCCATTACAATGAGTAAGTGTTATGATATAGTTTAGACACAGCCTTCAGGCGCGGATCGTCTTGCAGGATTTGAATGAGAGGGTGCGCTAGCATATGGTATGGAGCAAGGGAGCGTCCATCTGCCTATACTATCGTGTCAATAATATAAGAATTAATATCTAATATTAATTATAATTTGTTATTAATTAATTGTCTTTTCTGAACGCTCATTTATCAACAGAAAATTCACCTCCTACATTTCGAAACGATTCTACACATCTTAATGCCAATGTCAACACAACTAAACTCGTATCATTTGAAGCCAACGACCTAGATGGCGATACAATAGAGTTTTTTGTCACAGGCTTACCCGATAATGCTGTCATCAAAAAAGGCAATTCAGCTGTAAACGTAACATGGAATGTTACCATCGATCCGGTAAGTTAAGACGCCACGCTTTTCGAAAACATCAACAGCTTTCATGGTGGCAAAAAGCAAAAAGAATTATATCTAACATTAGTTACCGGCCCGTTTTTGCCGTGCATTCCGGATTGTTTTACACATACGCAATACGAATATAAAATTAGGGACAAATTTTTAAAAAAACTCAAGGATGTTCCGCTATAAGAAAATTTGATGGATCTCTCTAACTTTAATACATATACATAACTTTAATATATTATACGAATTCCTGTTATTACAAAATAGATTGAGCTGGAAGTGATCGTAAAGGATAGTAAAGGAGCAGCTTCAGTTTTGAGGCCGGTAATGTACGTCTGCGCATGTCACAATGGTGGTGACTGCTTGACAAGTAATCAAGAAGAAGTGGATCGTAATAACAGTCGTTTCAGTATCATGTCTTGTCGGTGTCCAAGTGGTTACACGGGTAGATTTTGTGAGAGTGATATTGATGCTTGTGAGGTGAATATGAACCCATGTTACCCTGGAGTACAGTGTAAAGACTTACCAGCTCCTGCTAATGTTACTGGATATGAATGTGGACCTTGCCCGTCTGGATTCACAGGACAAGGAGATTCTTGCTCAGGTACCTGAAATAAAGTGCTAGTACAGTTGAATATATACTAGTTATATTGAGTGATATATTGAGTGGTATAGAATCACTTGTATGTTTTAGGACTATACCTGATATGTGGGAAGGAATAGATTGCATTCTGATTGGCAGTATTTTGAATGATGTTGGGAGAAGTTGCCAGTTTTGTATCAAACTTATATTTTCCACAAACTGTGACATTTTCACTTAACAATGTGTTCTGACTTACATATTTCTAACTTCTACATATTTCGTAGATATTGATGAATGTGATGGATCTTCACACGGCTGTTCCCAAAACTGTGCCAACACTCCTGGATCCTTCACGTGCGATTGTAAACCAGGCTACGTGCTAAACAGAGATGGCCACACATGTGATGGTGAGTAATGATCAATTCGCTGATGATGAATTCATTTGGCATGTCGTTATAAAAGTAGTTACTTAAAAGTAACTACTGTAGTGTATTGTTTGTAGACCTGTCCAGTTAACAGTCTTTCTTTCTTTCTTTCTTTCTTTCTTTCTTTCTTTATATATTTTTATTATTGGGGAAAGAACAAAGCGCCAAAAAAGAAGGGTAAAAATATTCTTGATAATCATTTTTTCATACTCAGCACTTCTTATCTGTCCATTTCTGTCGACCACAGGAAGCCCACACAGCCACACAGATCCATATAAATGTTACTTAGTACAAAATAAATAAAGGTTTTATTTTACATTGTTTTTTTAAGACGTGAACGAGTGCGATCCTGCCAGTGACTGTATGCAAGGATGTGTGAATAGTCCGGGCAGTTACAGATGTACCTGTGACAAGTACTTTACAGTAGATCCTGCCAATCCCAAGAGATGCATACGTAAGTGATTGTAGTGGAATAGAGTGAATAGCTATAGGGTAGTTACAGATGTACCTGTGACAACTACTTTACAGTAGATCCTGCCAATCCCAAGAGATGCATACGTAAGTGATTGTAGTGGAATAGAGTGAATAGCTATAGGATAGTTACAGATGTACCTGTGACAAGTACTTCACAGTAGATCCTGCCAATCCCAAGAGATGCATACGTAAGTGATTGTAGTGGAATAGAGTGAATAGCTATAGGGTAGTTACAGATGTACCTGTGACATCGTACATACATACGATTGGGTTGTTCATGAAGGTCTTTTACTATTTTTCCTCAGCGGAGTCCCCCTGTAAGGATGGTAATCATCAATGTCAGCATATTTGTTACGTCTCCAACGGGACGGACCACTGTACATGTTAACCTGGATACCAACTGCAAAACGATGGAAAATCTTGTTCAGGTATTGCATAACTCTTGTCGTCCACACTAGACTAAATAGTTTTGAGATATGACGAGAATTACATCCAATTTCATTCAGAACAGATTAGGCCTTTTTCGAATTCGTAACTGAAATACCGCTGTGTTCCTTCAGACTACAGATTCATTTTCGCAAGGTTAGCCTCGATTTTGTGTAGAATTTTCATGCGTTCCAGTGAAGGTCCGTGGAATCTCGAAGTGTTTGTATTGTTAAAGTCAGTGCATTCTTAATTTAACCGTTGGTATTAGTGATTTTTTTTGACACTAAAACGAAGCTAACCCTGCGTTAATGAAATCGAATCTGTAATCAATGATCACAGCGGTAATTTTACGAATTCGAAAAAGGACTATTGAAACTGATAATTAAAGAGGAATCGGATAAATCAGCAACTTATTAAATTTCTGTCTTTTCCATTTTTGAGACATCAATGAATGCACAACAGGGAAAAACCGGTGCAACCAGTTATGCCGAAATACGATTGGTTGGTACGAATGTGCCTGCGTGTCTGGATTTATCTTGAATGCTGACAACGTGACTTGTATTGGTGAGTTTAGTTTTTTTCTTAGTCCAACGCCACCGCTTGATATGAAGGTATAACTAGTAATTATTTTTCATCTGAACCTGTAAAACGTCATGTTTTTAGTATTATCTTTTACATGCATGAAATTTAAAGAAATTAGGAAACGATAAAAAATGTATGCTTCTTTTTTTAGACATTGACGAATGCATCGAGTGGACCTTCAACTGCTCAGCCTCCCTACGTTGTGAGAACACCTATGGGTCTTACAAATGTCGGTGTGAAGAAGGGATGTATTTGATTGAAGGCAGATGTCGAGGTAATGCATTCTATAGTTCATAGATAAAGAAGTTAGAAAATGATAGGGAAAAATTACGATACTTCACTATACTGATATATGCTGTTTATTTTCGTTTATATCGACTGGATGATGTTGCCTTTTAATAATTCAAAATTCAATCCATTTATCACTGAACTACGTACAGTCACGTACGTCATTACTTCTATCACTTTTTCTTTAAAACATGTTAATTTAACTTTTGTCTCAAAAAAAATTATCCTCATTTTGTCAAGAACTTGATGAAGGAGAGAAAACACCAAAGCCTCCAATGCCTCCACCGCCACCAACTCCTTCAGAAACAGACCTTCGAAATGCTGTCAATATCACCATGAACGGGTTAAACATCTCAGAGGTTAGACAATAGACCTTTTTAGCTTGGTATGCAAATTGCCCATTTCAGACCACATGACATTCCCTTGAGAAATGTTCTTTTGTTAAAATATTAACACATGAAAGAATCAGCTCCCAAGAGTGGCATCACATGGTCTGAAATGGGCACAACAAACAACGAAGCTGAAAAGGTCTATTACATCCTTTGGTTTTTGCATGTCACAGTGCCTCCTCGTAGGTATCCCATTAACAAACGCTAGGGTGTCTCGTTGGAATATATACATGTCTGCCCGCCATGCTGGTGACACCAGTGGCTGTTATATTTATATTTTTGAGTGCGTGACATTATGGGTTTCATGTTGGAATAACCCGGGGGAGGGGGGGGGGGGGTACTTCGGGTCGTTTCATACGGGGATGCTCCGCCCGGACTCTCGACCCCTTACCCTTTGTATACCAAATTTCAGCAAACAAGTACCCCTTTTATACACTTTTTTGCCTGAAAAAGTACCCCTTTCATATACTTTTGAAGAAAAGCTACCCTTTTTATACCAAAATTCACAAATTCCCACCCCTTTTCTATACCTGCGGCCTGAAAAGCGTACCCCTTTCGGGCGGAGCATCCCCGTATAGTCAATTATAGGGAGAACCCCCCCCCCCCCCCCCCCGGTGGAATAACTTAAAAGATGTCTTGATGTTTAGATCAAATAATATAGGGCTGGATCTGATATAATAAAATACTAATGTGCATATTGTTTGTGTGCTTCCATTTCTTATAACATGAAACAGTGGAGCAAACCGGTGGACTTTAATTTTAAGAAGGCTGTTGCATTTGAAACAACTGAGTTTTGTGCGAAGACGAAAGCGTGTCTACCAAAGACTCTGAATAAGAGAACAAGGTAAACTGCAGCTTCACCCATTTATTTAGTACAAACTAAAATAAATCATTGATTTCTAAGTAACTCTGTTTTATTTTCCTTTATCAACAATTTTATAGGCGTTCATATGACTACATCCTCTTTACGAGTGACCAAGTCCATCTTCTGCCAGGTTACCCAGTACAGTTGTCTTACTCGTCCATCCCTGATCGCGTGATTGCTGCTGTTTCATTCTACGTTAAGTTCCCACCAGGAGTCGCCATTGGAGTCACTGACACAGTCAACAAGGCCCTTCTTGTTGATATCATCAATGGATCTCTCGCTCGTATCGGCAGAGCCATCAACAAGACCATACTGTCTGTATCCGTGTATATGGTTGACCAGCCTCTTACTACTACAAGTACTCCTACCACTGAAACCACTAAAGTACCAACAACGCCAAATGATAATCTTCTAATCATTATTGGTGGCTCAGTGGCTGGGCTCATAGTTTTGATCATCATTGTTGCATTGGTTATAAAGTAAGTATCTAGTCCATTTGATTAAGAAAAAAAATCCTGACATTTTCCATTAGTTTACTGCAGCAATAATGCTCAAGAATTCGAGGACTGATCCCTCACTTGCGGGCTGCTTTAATTGCCTAGACTGCTCACGTAAAATTTTCGTAAAAATTGTCCTTGGAAACAACAATATTTTATTTTTACAACAGGGCTAAAAGACGCAACCATACTGCTTCACTTAAGCAACAGGTGGCATTTGAGTTGAAAAGCCCCCATCAAACCATCCTTGACAAATACGATTTTAAGCAGGCCTATGAGATGGAAAATCCTGGCTTGGAAATAGATTGTAATGATTAGTTAGATGAGATAGGTAGCTACATGAGCACAACAAATATAAATCAACACCGTAGGTAAGTTAGGTAAGTAGAGCTCTACATAGTTATACTAGTTTGGAACCCAAAATGCCTTAGTTAGATGCAAGACCTAACCGCTGAGTTTTCCTATTCTATATTTAGCTAAATCAGGTCATGGGTCAGATATTTTATTAGGATTCAAGGGCTCTCAAAAACACTGTATTCAATTGCAAAAAGATTGTTGTAGTAGTGAGCATCTTTTTTTGTATTTCTGATATATTTCAGTATATTTTGTAGTTGAGGACGTCCACTTTTCCCTCTCATCTCAATTTCTAAAATATCCCATAAAATTTCACATCATTTTTTTTTTTTGTTTTGCGAAAAAGGTATGATTTGTTGTCATTAGCAGAGAGTGGCTCCCACAATGGAAATCTTAGCTATGGATACGCCCCAGATAATATGCAAAGCGACCACTTTTCGCCATGTTGGAGAGCAGATGGATATTGTTTTCTACTGGAGCCTGGTGACAGGTAAAATGGTTGAGGGGGCTTTATTAATGATGACCCCACTCTGTCACCAAAAATTGGGAGGGGGGGGGGGGGGGGGGGGAGGAATCGCGTGAATACCTAAGTAGTGCATATATCTTTTGATTTGGTTTTTTTTTGACTTGGATAAACTAACAGGATAAAGTGAAATTATTCTCTAATACTGAGCAAACACATGTTAAAAATTATTATACTTTTTACATTTGCAGGAGGAAATAAATTCAACCGTTTTGTCAAAAGAGCCACCGTTTTTTTTAAAAACAGTTATCACGGCAGTGCTTTTCTCTTCAACACACTCTCCGAAATCGTATGGCGGCTTCTTAATACTGCACTGCTGATTACTCTTGGAGCATCTAGCTCCCTCAATACGGTAAGCAAGATTACCATGAGGAGTCAGTCCAGTATATTTATAGACTTTATCTTTTTGGCCGCAGAGGTCTTGTTGATTTGGTATGTTCTTTCGTAGTTCTGGAAGGGTGATGGTCACCGTTTCTTTAGCCTTCAAAGCATTGAGCAAGTTACCGGAAACCGTTACCAAACTAACTGCTGGGTTTTTCAAAATTCCTTTTTCTGTGACTATGGTTTTCGCTTCTTCGTCACTCAAAGGTCTGCAGGAAACTTTTTTTTTGTCATCACTAGCAGGTATGTTATTTATTTCTAAGCTCTTTCTATCCCGCACTGAGGCTTGGCTTTTAGCTTTTCTCCGTTGACCATTTTGCGAATGATCTGTATAATGAAGATGAAGGAAACAGGGCGAAATTATTGATAAATCTTTTCTTAAATATCCAATATGATGGCTATGACGTCACAAACAAAAAAAAGACGGACAAATTTTTTGTAAAAAAAAAATTCATTTCTAAGAGAATAATCACAAAAGATATGGAGAATATTTTGGTTTATGCTAGAAAGAAAATCCTTGATAAATCTTTTGTAAATATCCAATAGACCGAATGCCAATATGGCCGCCATTGACTTTTAGAAATAAAAACCAAATATTAAAAATTAAGCATCACCATCAGAAAGAGCAAACAGAAATATTTTTGGAAAGTTTCATTGCTATAAATTGAATACAAGTGAAGCTATTTGGAATCAAAATTACAGAGATTTGTGTGTGTTCAGTAATCTGTTTCCTTGCTAGCCTCGTTGTGGTGTTTTTCACGTTTTTAATATTAGCTAATATTCTCATAACTTCTTAAGAATTTAATATATTTGTCTCAAACTTTCTAACTCTGTTGATGTCATTCTAATCTATAATTTCAATGTAGCGGTCAACTAAAATATGAATTTAAAAAATTATAATAATGAAGTGGCGGCCATATTGGCAATATTGGCCATATTGGTCAATAGGTTCGAGTCCCGCCGGGCTCGGGGTCGTATGTGAGTAGAGTTTCTAGTTGGTTCTGTCCTATGCTTCGAGGGTTTTTCTCCGGGTTCTCTGGTTTTCCTCCCTCCACAAAAATCAACTTCTAAATTCCAATTCGATTTTAGAACAAGGGCCACAGGTTTGTTTGCCACTGGATATTAGCAAAATATCATAAGATATCATAAAAACAAGGACGGTTTTTTAGGGTCGATCAAAAGCAGATTAACAAACCTATTATATATATATATATTAATGCCAGCGATTACTAACCTTTCTCGTCGTGGGAAACGGTAAATGGCAGTTCTTGAAGCAGAAGAATTGTCACCATCAGCAGACAAAGGAACTTCATCGTCATTGTTAAGATACAACTTTATATAGGAAATAAAATTAATTATACCATTTAATTAATGATCTTGTTGGTTAACTGTACATGCAACACTTTAATATAATAAATTAAATCGTCGCCAAAAAATTCATCCAATGAGCTTTTATCAGGCATTTTTAAATTTTAGTAAAACAGTAAAATAATTACTGGAAGAAAACAAAAAAACGAAAAATAATTACTGGAGTGGCTGGAAAGAACATAATCAGTAAAACGGTGGAGTTTGTCGGTTTAAAAAGCACGAAGCTAAGAATGTTCAAAAATCGAAACTTTGCATGAAGACCCCTTAGCCGAGGCCAGAGATACCTCCAACAAACTTTTTATACAAAATTTCGATGTTTGAAAATTCATATCTTCACGAGTTTTGAATTTACTTCCTTTAAACTTTACAGTTTTACTGATTTTAACATGTTCTTTCCAGCTATGGTAATCATGTTTTCTTTCCTGAGTTTTGGGAATACATAATAAAAGTTCATTCGCGATCAATTGTTACTTTTTTACGACTAAAGGATCAACAATAGTCCCCTTCACAGTTCCCTGCGCCATCCTGAAAGGTATCCGTGCCTTTGCATCGAGACGAACGGTGAGCTTGCAATCATAGAGACATTTGAATAATTATCCAAGGTTTTTAAAAAGGTATGTACCAATGCTAGCTCACCGTTCATCTCGCTTCGATGCAAAGGCATTGCTACCTTTCAAGATGGCGCCGGGAACTGTGAAGGGGACTATTACAAGTAAATTTCGTCTAATTTTCTAAACAACATAATCAAATATCGGTATGAACTAGTAATCTTGGTAATTTTGGAAATGTTGTATGTCTCAAGTTCGTACAACACAATCAGCGACGCCCTCTAAAAGAAAACCACTGGCGTACTTTAATAGCAAAGTCCATCAAATCCTCTGAATATAACTTATACAAATTACTGATTTTGGCTAAGACTTTAGATGCAGAGTAACTCGTAATTCTATCAATCATTTGGAATTATCATCGTAGAAAGCTTAAAACTAGAATAAATAAACAAAAAAACCGAACTGAAAATAAGAATCACCTTTGAGTTGTCGGTCTTTGATAAACTTTGCTTCCTTCGCGAGATTACGCCAGTGAAAAATGAAAGAGTAGGGTAAAAAACGGGTAGTTCGTTTCCTGAATAACGGAAAAACCTAAATTCCTTAATTGATGTCACAATAATTGCTATAATGTAGTTAAAAGCCATTGCTCCGCCCACTGAGAGTGTTTATGTGTTTGATCGTTTGACTTCAGTTGGATTTACGCTCCACCAGTTGGACGATGTTCGCTCGATTTCGCCACAATTATATGTTTCGATAACAGAATAAAAAAAGGTTTGGAAAAAGCGGCATGCACGATACAAGGAATTTCGCTGGAAAACAAGGTATTAAGCTTAGCACTTTTTGTCACCCTCGTGACTTTTATTGTATTTAATAAGAATTCGCAGATAATTGGAATATGGATAATATTCCATTCAGGGTGGCTTGTGTGTTGTTAAGGGTGCGTTGATAATTGACAACTGGTTTTCTTCCATCTACCAATGTAAATATACTTTAAATTAGTAGCGCATTGATGGTTATTTCAATGTCATAGTTAATGGCTTTGGCATAATGTTTTCCCATTTCAGACAACGTGTCATAAAATTCCCTCATAAGATTTTTTGTTTGAGTTTTAACTATATTCATGGATATCTGAAATGCTAAATAATTCATCTACTTTCGATGTTATAGGGGAGTGATAGCAAACCAAAAGATCGAAGTCGAGGCTCCTAGCAAAGAATGAAGCCGAATTGTAATTCTTCCCCCCCCCCCCCCCCCCAGAGTTTTGCTTCTAGTCATGGCGTTTGGTTGTCGGCAACTCAACGAAAATATCGAAAATGTGAATTCTCTGCCATTGTGAGTAAAGCCCACCCTAAATGTTCGTTATTGTTATGTTTTACTTAACGTCATTTCCTGTCTCGTGGGGAATGTTCATCTTTTAGTTGACAGCACATGACCACCATCAGAGGTGGATAATGAGATTCAAAGACTTGATTGAAACCCAGCCTTTCTATACTGTGGATAACTTGGTAATCTAATTGCATTTGCACTTCTGATCAGTTGGCAATAGTCCACTTTCGAGATTCTGGTTCTGCAGTGATCACGCACAAAGCAATTCAAGAAGAGTCTCCTGCGAAACAATGGAGTAACTTAATATATTATTTTCTTTTCCCGGAGCCTCGTCTAGAATTGCTTTGTGCGTGATCACTCAACCAGAATATCGAAAATGGGCTATTACATTTCCCCAAAAGTTTTATTTTATCCTACATGAAAACTTACTAGGTTAAAGTAGAAACAATCACTCGAAGCAGTTTATTGGTTTAGTTTATTTATTAACATTTATTGCTGTTCGAAGCGAATTTTTTGGAGCAGTTGACTTCGGAGAGGTCAGCGAACAGCATCATGAACAGCAGCTAAACACGCATGCGTAGTGATAGCATAAGTGGCAAGGTATTCCACTGCATCCTGCTTCTCGCTGTACATCTTGATCAAAATCTTTTTCAATGTCATTGCTCTTCCAATCTGTAATGATATCCAAGAATAGGCACGTCTTTCAATAAGGTTGTCAGAGCCAAAGAAGATAGCCGGGATATAGGCGATAAGCGATGAGAGAAAGCTTAAGGTCTTTCCAAGATCCAAGAATAGCTGAATGACTGGCGTTTCTTATTAATATTCTCGTCAAGAATAAGGTCAGTGTTGAGATATCCGTTCAGTGCTTATGGTCGTCGAGGCTATTCTAGATATCTTGGAAGAATGACCAATCACCTATTACCCATCTCCTTTTGTTCCGACCACCATTAAAAAAAACTATATATAATATATTGTGTTAAAATAACCGTCCTTGTTCTTACGAGGGTAGCACTTAATAACTAGTGGCTAGCAAATCTGTGGCCCTCATTCCATGATCGAATCGGAATTTAGAAGTCGATTTTTGTGGAAGGAGGAAAACCGGAGAATTTGAAGAAAAATCCCGCGAAGCAAGGGAAAGAACTAAGTAGAAGCTCTACTCACATACGAGCCCGGCAGGACTCGAAACCGGGTCGCATTGGTGAGAAGCGAGCGCTCAGCACTAAGCTACCCTTGCTCCCCCTCGTGTTTAACCCAACTGTATGCGCCTCCTGTTGCAGAGTATCACAAACTGATCGAAGATAAACCCAACCGGGGCATAAACACTAAGTATACATTACTAACCAAGGGCGGGGATTTGCAGTTTGCAATTTACAAAAATAAGACAAATGTTGTGGGACTCCTTTTCATAGCATCACCATTTGCTTGTTTGAAGAAGATTTCCCTGATAGGATTATCTCGAAATCAAGGAATTGCCGAACCCATTAGCGAAGCCAGTTAAGTCAAGACCCTGTGCGAACCGATTTTTCTTTTAAAAAAAATGCGTTGCTACCTATACAGTTTTACGTGGTCTTTCTTGGCCAATTTTCTAATTTCCTTGATTTTTTTCCTTTGTATTTTAAAACGCAACTCTAATTACGTCCTCCTTCCTCTTTGGAAAACGCCTTCGAGTTGCATTGTCCAAGAAATATATTTTTATTTGTAAGCAAAACGGCCTGGTTCTTACCGTTTTCTTGTATGTCCTGCTGACCAAAAGGAAAAGCGCAGGCCATCGCAACTGCCATCACCAGCACCACTAAGGTAACTTTGTTAAACATTTTGACCACCTTTAGTCTTCTTTCTCCACGATTCAGAAATTACTTTGAAGTGCAGCAAGAGTATAGCTCTTTTAAGAGTTTTAGCATTGGGTGATATTTATATGTTTCGAATAGTGGTACCACCACCATATGTTCGGACAAAAAACCAATATGGTTAGCCTTCAAGAATACCAGCGGTTACAGCGGTTACAGAATTATAATTTAGCTCACTCTTTACTCAGACCTTTGGAAGTTATTCTGAGTTTTTTTCCACCTCTGAAAAATCAACCCAACTAGCTAGAAAATGAAATTCCTATCGAATGCAGAAGAAGGTGAACCACTTTGAAAATACATACTTTTGTATAAACATCGATTCATTCATACCTGAATTCATTTAAAATAATCCAATTGTATTTGACAGGCCATTTTTTACCTACTTGACTTTCGGTATGCGATGAATCTGAAAGCAATTTGTTGATCAACATTTGAAGTGTATTCGTTGCTGTTAACGAGCAGCTGTGAACATATGTTTGGTCGTCAACAAATCTTACGTGATTAGTTCGAGAAAAACGAACGAAAAATATCATCGGGACGAGACGCCTAGAAAAATGAATAACGTAAATTAACAGTAAATTCATGAATATAAGTTGTCTGGTGCTTTCCTGTCGTCCCTCTAAGCCTCATAACATTGGAATGTGAAGTGAAGATTCCCTTTTCATTCCTTGCTAACCGAATCCCCCTCTCCCCTCTCGGTAACACAAGAAGAAATATCCGGGGAAAAACGTAATACTTGAGGGTTCGCACTGAGAAAATAATTTTCTGATTGCAGAATTTTATTTATTGATTTCACAATGCATAAATGTATAGGAAAGGGGGTTAATCCTTCTACTAATGGACGTTCTCCACAACTTTCATTATTTATTATTTTAAACTGAGGTTATTTAGTTGCTTATTATTGTGGTCTAATTCTGTAATCACATTTTTACTTGGCTTATAACTAATAAACTATTTAAAAAAACCTCTTACCAATAATTTAACTAACTAAACTAATAACCACAAATTTTTGCTCGTTGAAGCAAGTTTGTTTACTTTAATATACAACATCCCGCTAAATCAGTGTTTATGTACGTAACTGATGCATAAAAACGGGAATTCAAGTCTATTGGCTACATTAAGAGACATCGCCAGAAATTCCGAACCATTTTGGGCGGAGCTTATTATTCATCATTTTTACCCTGTCAATCAAGCAATTGTGTAGATTCGATTGTGATTGGGCTATTGTGAATGTGACAATTGAATGTTTACCTTTCCGGAACGTTGCGATAATAATGGCGTCTCGACAAGAAAAAGGGTTTTATTTGGCATTAAATAGCACTTCCACAGTTGATATTTTACCCAAGATTTTAAACAAGATTGAATAAATGGAATAAACAACTTTTAGAAGAGTTCAGTGTGAAAATGCGCTTCATCTTGTACTCCAAAGTCAAGTTACATCTCAAGATGGAGGCAGAAATGGAAGCCCTGTTAATGCTAAACTTCACCTCGTAAAACCGAGACGAAAATTTAATTCTTCCTTCTGAAATTTCGTGAAATGCTCAAGACATACTTCCTCAATCGATTGGAAGTTCGGGAAGGAAAAAGTGTTTGACTATTTTGAGCTGAGAGCCGAAGATGTGAGACCAGGTTCAGGTATTCTTATGATAATCCACTGTAATGTCTGACTATTATAGTCCTTGGCATTAAAATGTAATTACCGAGCTGAAAACTATCACCAACGGAATTAAATTGAGATCAAATGAAAGTTCGAATACACTTTATTGTATTTGAGGTTCGGGCTGGCTTATTTATCCAGTTAAAATTAAAATATTTTACTTTATCGAAATTTCTCAATACTTTTCCCACCATATTTGAGCCCTGAATTTTATAAGTATCATGACTTTAACTGCGCATGTCCGTTCGGAATTTCTGGCGATGATACAAAATGGGTTGGATTGCAATTCAGGCTTTGCCTCAAAATTAAAAGAATCTTATCGCTTTGACTGTAGTCGCCAACACAGCTATATCATTATACAAAAGCAAAATATCTTTAACGACAGCTATAGAAAAAAGACTCTTATCTCGCCCAGCAAATCTAAAAATTAAATTTCAACTCAGAAAAGCCGTAAAAATATTTGCTGCAAGATGAAAGATTTCTGCAAGAGGTGTATCATGAAAGTGTAAAACAAAAAAACCTATGCAAAAAGCCATAGAAAACGAACATATCTTTCCTTTGCATTGCTGAAGTCATTATAGCCAGCATTTGTAACAGTATGTCCACATTAGTAATTGAGCAACATTTCAGTGCTCTAGTACAAATACCTGAAAAGGTACAACATTTTGAAATTACGAAGATTTGTATGAGAAAGACAACCTAGGCCTGAAAAGCCTCACTTTCACAGTTCAGAATGATTATCACTCTGCAATGATCTATGATAACATATGTAACTCTACCAAATTACTAATTTAGACATGCTCTTACTTGTAATTGAAAAACATTTTCGAAATTATTGCCATCTAATCTGAAATAGTGACGTAGGAATGACGTCACTGCAAAACTGTGGTGTCATGAAGCCTTGTAAAAATTTACCTGTAAAAGTTTATATTTGAGATGAATTTAGATTTTCAGGAGAGGTTTTTCATATTTTGTATACATTTACTATGATATTCTTCATTGAGCGGGAAATTATAATTGAACTAACCGTTTCCCGAGTCGCCGTGCTACTAAGGATGACATCTAGCCTCAGTTTTGCAAATTTTCTCGATCCTGATTGGCTATCTTTTATCTTCAGATCAGCTGGATATCGCTCGCGGTGTTCGTTCCCAGTCTCTCGCCTTTTTGCATAGGGCAGGAGCCCATTAAGGCCAAGGGCCCATTTACACTAGCAACTTTCATGATTTTGTCGTGCGACTTGAGTGGCGATTTCATCGTCGTTTTTATTGCAAACTTCCTGCGATATTTCTTAAGAGTCGTGCCTCGGAACTGTCAATGAAGTTTTCCATTCGCTGGGCACATCACATATAAGGAAAGTAACAGGTTAAACAGCTTACAAATAGTGATGGGGTTACTACATCACAACATTCCTTGACAAGTTGATTTTAATGATTTACTTAATATGGAAAACAAACGTATTATCCCAACAAATAGATATTAGTACAAAAATAATGAACACTCTGATTGCCTGAAGAACATAACTATAAAAAGATATCATACCTGTGAAAACACATTTTCAAAAACTACCAATTTCTTTGGTTTGTACTTTCTTAACCCTTTCGGCGCCATAGGCGACTGTAGTCGACATGTAGGAAGAGCGCCATTGTCGACTATAGTCGACAACACGTCACTTCCGATTTAAATATCTTTTCATTCTAAAAAGAAATTGCTATTTTTTATCACAGAAGGACTTATCCGCTAATAAAGATCGTTTACTGAAAATTTTGTATCTGTAGCTTTGTTTGTTTATGAGAAATATTTTTAAAAAAAGTACACACTTTTTACTTCAAAATTCCAAAATAAATATGGCGGTGAAATATGGCGGTAACATTGAAATAACTTATGGCGCCGAAAGGGTTAATATTCTTCGTGGTAATTATGTTGATTATACATAAGTTTAACCTACTAGCAACTATCTCCATTGATACTCAGCATTCATTCACAAGAGCATTACTAGAAATAACATGGTCGGTGGTCATTTACCGACTGGAATCGGCTAGCCAGTCATTATCAATGGACTACTTCGACGATGCGGCGGCCATCTTGAATCTGAATTAATGAAAATAACTTTTTACGAGATGCCGGGGGTATACGTAGGATCTGATAAAGAAAAAAACAAATCCTGGGTTTCTCTGGCCCTATCATGCTGGTTAAGTGACAAGCATTTCATTTTTCTACTTAGTATCAGTCATTATTTTCACATCTTGAATCGCAATGCATTATGGGGCGTCCAGGGGGCAAAAGAAAACAAAAATGTCGGATAAAATAGAGAGTTTCGTTTATTTATCTTTCTTTCATGCCCATCTTCTTAATTTATCCCTTCAAGTTGTCAAGTTGTCTAGGGGTGAAACGTTAATTTTAATCGACGCCATAAGTGTAACAAAGATTTGTATATTTGCCCCCTACCAAAATGGCCGCCGCATCGTCGAAGTAGTCCATGGTTTTAGTTGAGCAGGTTATAAACACATCTTTTTTGCAATAGCTGTTACTTATTTATTATTAATAATTTTAATTAGCATATATATTCGGTTTTATTATTCGTATTTTTATAGATTTAAATTTTAGAGATTTATTCTTATTCTTATCATTATATGTATTTAATATTATGTTTAAAGTGTAAATAAGTTTCAATCTTTCTGAATTCTGTGTCACATAAAGTTATTAATTAATGTGTGCATTTTGTATCCTGGTTTATCTGTGTCCAAAACATCAGCTCCCAAATTGTCAAGGCTGTAGTCTCCTTGCTGCATTTTCATCTCTATTTCCACTTGCTTCCTAATGGCTGCGGTAGAGTTTTCTCTTGATTTCCTTTTCCATAAAACAAAGAGAATTAGAATCAGAAAAATTACTAAGGGACCGTTTGTTATTTGGGCAAACTTTAGGGCTGCCATTCATTTCTCGACATACACCACACATTGTTCCTCGGGGGGAATGATTTCTTCATGCAAATATTCCCGTTGGCTCATTTCTGACCAGTTGATTAAGTTGTGCGCACGCATGTTGCGGGCTCAATTTTTGGGAGAGAGTGCTGAGTAGCTTTATGCCTTATCATTCAAAGTTTTGGGAGATCACTCGGAGTACGCTTAAACGGAGCAATGCGATTTCGGGCAAATATTTATTTTATAACTATCGAGAAGAACAAAAAAGCTACCAATTGGACAAATGGACAAAACGAAAATAGCAAGACAAAAAACAACCTCTGCAAGCAGATTAGAAAGGTGGCTAAATACCGAGATGACGTTTTTACTACTCTAAACCTAGTTTTTGGATGTGCGTGCTATCTTGTAGTTTTGGGTATACTGACCTGATAATAGCAGCAACAATGATGATAATCAAAATAACCCCCACTACTGATCCGCCAATGATAAGAAAACGGACATATCCTGGTTTTTCTTTATCATCTGTGGCGCCATTAGGCTGAGTATTGATAGTTGTAATAGGTTTAGTGGTGAGTTGGTCTGTCGGTTTTTCAACCATATACACGGATACAGACATAATGGTCTTGTTGATGGCTCTGCCGATACGAGGGAGAGATCCATTGATGATATCGACAAGAAGATCCCTATGGACTGTGTCAGTGACTCCAATGGCGACTCCTGGTGGGAACTTAACGTAGAATGATACAACAGCAATCATGTGATCAGGGATGGACGAGTAAGACAACTGCACTGGGTAACCTGGCAGAAGATGGACGTCTTGTGCTGTGAAGGTGACATTGACGCTATTGGAACGCCTGAAAAAACATTGAATTTTATTAGTTTCTCTTTTTCTTCTCTTTTCTTTTCCATTCTTTCAGTTAATTCAATGTATTTACCTTACTCTTGCCTTAGGTCCAAAGCAGCTCTGACCTTTGGCACAGAATTCAGTAACTTCCTGGGCCATCGCGTTTTTGAATTTCAGGTCTTTTCCTTGGTTCCACTGCGGAAATATCGTACAGTTAACCCTTAATATATCACAATTTACCCCTATAGTTTAAGAACTTTAAACATCCTTTTTTTAAATCACGTATTATTTTAAGGTAACATTTCTAATACGTTAAAGAACATCGACCAAAGAAGAGGATGTTTTGCTATTTTTTGCTTAATGTTCTGTATCCATACCTACCTCAGTTATGTCAAGTCCTTGGATGGTAACATTGACAGAGTTTTGGAAATCTTTTTCTGATGCTGGTCTTGCTGTTGATATTGGTCTTGCGGTTGACGGAGGTGGAGTGGTAGGTGATTTGTTAGGCTCTAAAGTAAAATGAAAAATTTGGACTTCTTACCATATCACTTCATGTGTGCGAGGACCGCAGGTCATGATCGAACTGGAAATTACGAGTAAAAAAATCGTTTGTATGAAGGATTTGGAAACCAGGGAGGGGTTGATTTCGTTATTAAAGACTACCTTGACATTCACTACCATTCCACACAAGGCCTTTCCTACACTCGCATTCGTAGGAGCCAATTGTATTACGGCATCGTAGATTAGCGGAGCAATTGAACGTCCATTCAAGGCACTCGTCCATGTCTGAAAAATAAGTTTAATATGCTATATAAGGTGCACTCTTGCTCAATTTATTTGTATCCTTCCTTTTCCAATAAAAAAAAAAACAATCAAACTAAAAGCTTCGCATAAATCGTAGTCAACAGCAAGATGCAAATGCAGAATTAGAGCTGAGAGACAGGAAAACAAGGTGGGTGAAAAAGCGATGGAATACGCGCACCCTGTCCCACCTTTTCCATCTGTTCCTAACTTTCTCTTACAGGTCCTCAAACCCAGTCACAATCATTTTGTTATCCTATGACACATAATAAAAATTGCGAAACTACGTTATATATCTGCACTCACCGAAGCACGTCACGTTGTCGGTATCTAAACGATATCCAAAACGACATTCACAATCGTACCAACCAATGGTATTGTGACAGTCCTGATTACAGCGATTCTTACCTGTTGTACATTCATCGATATCTGGATAAAAATTTCAAGGGTGAGAACGAATTTTTTATATCTCCGACTATGATAATTATTTGTGCTAGCTCAAATTTAAAACTCACATTTACATATATCAAAGAACCGTCGGTGAATTTTCAGTGAGACCTCAAAAGGTATTCTTGGGACGATTCAGATGGAGTTCAAGCATGTGCTACATTAGTCTCCTACGTAACCAATGTTAAATTTTTCACGCAACGCTTTCCCTCTCTGACAATGGAATTTGTTAGGGGAGCAAGTTTTGCGTGTAGATACTAATTAAGTATACCTGAACAAGATTGTCCGTCGTTTTGCAGTTGGTATCCAGGTCGACATGTACAGTGGTCCGTTCGGTTTGAGACGTAACAAATATGCTGACATTGATGATTACCATCCTTACAGGGGGACTCAGCTGAGAAAAAATAGTACAAGACATATTTCATTACATCTCTTTGGATTGGCAGGATCTACTGTAAAGTACTTGTCACAGGTACATCTGTAACTACCCTATAGCTATTCACTCTATTCCACTACAATCACTTACATATACATCTCTTGGGATTGACAGGATCTACTGTGAAGTACTTGTCACAGGTACATCTGTAACTACCCTATAGCTATTCACTCTCTTCCACTACAATCACTTACATATACATCTCTTGGGATTGGCAGGATCTATTGTAAAGTACTTGTCACAGGTACATCTGTAACTACCCTATAGCTATTCACTCTTTTCCACTACAACCACTTACGTATGCATCTCTTGGGATTGGCAGGATCTACTGTAAAGTAGTTGTCACAGGTACATCTGTAACTACCAGGAGTATTCACACATCCTTGCATACAGTCACTGGCAGGATCGCACTCGTTCACGTCTATAAACAATGAGCCATTATAATTATTGACAGGGCATGCAAAAATACATGAACAATTATAATGATGCAGTACTCACCATCACATTTGCGGCCATCTGTATTTAGAACGTATCCATGGTTACAGCCACATGTAAATGACCCAGGAGTGTTGACACAAATTTGGGAACATCCGTGTAAGAAACCCTCACATTCATCAATATCTTCAAAATATATGAAAGGCATGAGAATAAAAATGATAATTTCATGATAAGCTGGCAAAAGGTATGGCAACCTCCTCCCACATCACTGAAAATACTGCCAATCAGAATGCAAGGAAGCCGTTGCATATTTGGAGGTTTTTCACTCTTTCTTCCAATCAGTCAAAAATAATCTAGATCTAGATGATACAATTGCCTCATGGGGTATTCCATGGTATTCCATGCATGGTATGCCCATCAAAACCATTGCATGAATAGTATATATGAAACTGTGCTAGCATTCAGGTACCTGAGCAAGAATCTCCTTGTCCTGAGAATCCAGACGGGCAGGATCCACATTCATATCCAGTAACATTAGCAGGGGCTGGTAGGTCTTTACACTGTACTCCAGGGTAACATGGGTTCATATTCACCTCACAAGCATCAATGTCACTCTCACAGAATCGACCCGTGTAACCACTTGGACATAGACAAGACATGATACTGAAACGACTGTTATTGCGATCCACTTCTTCTTGATTACTTTTCAAGCAGTGACCACCATTGTGACATGCACAGATGTGTAATACCGGCCTCAAAACAGAAGACGCTCCCTTGTTATCTGTGGCAATTATTTCCAATTTTATCTGAATAAAAAATAACAGATTAGTTCAACTCTATCCCATTCTCTACCATATAATTTCAAAATATTAATTTCCATGTGCAAAATTTCTTTCCTCAGAATTTCGTTTGTATTTTACCGATTTCGTGGTAACCATCCATTCAACAGTTATCGAAGACTCGTTTGTCCATACTGTTGCATCATCTGGATGTCCAGTTATGTTGAATCTTATTCTATCTCCATTCGGGTCCTTGGCCTTGAAAGTCACACTGTTCGAAACGTTCACCGTCAGGTAAAGAATGGATGACGTGTTGTCGAACTCAGGTGGAGAATTTTCTGATTGGAAAAGAAGAGCTTGGTCATTAGTACAAATATATTCAGTGTTGCTATAATTGCTTTTTATATGGTACTGCGACTACCATGTACTCAAAATGGCGCTTCCCAGTCCTAAATAAGCACCAATTCCTACTCATTTCTGTCAATGAACATTACACGAGAATCCACAATTGATTTGATAATAGGGATAGCAGCTTACTCGTGTGTGGTGGATTCATTGACCATTTGTGACCAGAGTCGCGCTCCTACCCACATTATCCTTCTTATAATATGACCATCAAAAATTCTCGATTGTGATAGGTCTGCTACTTGTTGATTTTTTTGAAATCACTGTGCAAAAAGAGCGAAATCACTGTGCCAAAAGAGCGAAATCGCTCTCGCTAACTGGCTGAAAAACAATGGACTGTGTTTTCAACCAATCAGAGCGAATATCATAGCTATGGGAAAAAAAACTGTGTGAAAAAAAAATTTTCAACAAAAATGGCGGATGAAGATTTTCCCCGTTTTTCAATCTCAAATGTCGAAGAAATCAATATTCTTAAAGAAAAAACCAGTAGTAGTAGTACAAAACAAAGCACAAAAACGTAGAAAAATCTTTGGAAAACGTGGGCTGAAATTAAGGGACTAGAACCCGAAAAAAGAAAATAATCAGAGTCAATCAAAGTGACAGTGACAACGACTGATACACTATATTCAAACTTTCAAACTTATATTTTTTATTTTGACTGCAATTGTTTGATTTTTCAGTGTTAATGACATTTTAGATTACTCACCTTTGCACAATGATTTTGTATTTTTGAGATTTGAGTTCGTAAGTAGTCCTTTTTACCTCAGTAAAAAACTTTTTACCTCAGTTAAAAACTTTTTACCTCAGTCAGTGAAAACGTTTTGTCAATAAAATGTGCAAGTTTAGCCTACGTTCAAACGTGTCTTGAATCACGTAGGGAGAATTTAACCTCATTATCTCTCATCATACTTTAAAACGAATGACTATAAATATTGCACTAATTTTATGCTAAAGCAGCTTTAATGAAGGAATATTAACTGCTTAAACACTGAGTAAAATAAAGCTAACTAAAAACAGCTTAATTGTATGGCATCCGTTTTTCTTTTTATCAAATCGGCAAACGCGCGTTTTGGACATGTAGTGAGAATTTGTTTTTGATCAAAAAAATTTTGATGGTTATATTATTACAAGAAAATCAAATGGGTTCTCGTGCATTGTGAAAAAATATCACGAGTGCAGTTTAAAATCTATTTTACATTACTTACTCAGTGTGGTGGATTCATTGACCATTTGTGCACCTACGATCTTTGTGCTTAATCCAACAGACACGTCCTTGGTTGAAGCAGAATCAAACAAGCAGTTGATGTCACCATTACAAGCAGCATAAGCCTGTTGCTCTAGAGATTTATTGTAGAATCTCAGATCCTCAATGAACATGGGAACGAATGAAGTGTTTGAAAAAGTGGAGACGTTCTCGCCGAACTGATAGGTAAAAAGCGACGTTCTCTCGTTTACTTGCCCTGTTATTCAAAATGAAGAAAATATTGAGGCACAGAAACACTATTTTTTTAAAGCATCATGCCATAACCTTAAAAGCAAAATAAATAAAAACTTGCGTTGTATCTTACATTTCTGTCCAAACTGAAAGTGAATATCCTTGCTGCTTGCATTCGCAGGTAAAACATTTCCACTTGGTGTGGTCAGATCATCTGTTTGGTCCCCATTCCAGGTTCCTAACAACCCTTTCGTCTGGTTCCTGAATGACTTGGGCATTGCCAATAAGATGGACAGAGCACCCTTCACTTCTGTTACAGTAACTGAGATTCCAGATGGGAATGTTGCTCTGAATGCGTTGTCTTTAGGACGGGAGACGACGACAGAGCCATTAAGTCTGGTTGATTGGTTGGTAAGACTATAGTAATCCATGGTTTCCCCGTCAACAAAGATTGTCATGTTACCTATAGATCGAGAGAATTGAACGATAAAAATTAAAGATTACAGATTTTCAGCTTCGTTGCAAATTTTGATGTTTATAAATACAAATCATAATTCCTTAATACCTTCCTTTCCCAAGTTGAGTTGCACCTTGCTTGTATTTCTCTCCTGCGCGACAACAGCACAGAATACAGTTGCAGTTCCATCTCCTTTAGACAGTCTTGTTCTTGCCTGAACTTGAAAGAAGCCGTCCTTTGCATCCAGCATCACATATTCACCAAGACCGTTAAATGTGTAGTTTTTGCCATCAAGGGTGACAAAATGGGGGTCGCCCCACATCCAACCTAAATTAAGACGATCAGAGCATCACATTAGCAATTATTAATGGCAAATATTTATAGTATAATTTCAGCTTATTTTTTGCCGTCTACAGACAAATCATTTTTTATGACTTTTTACAAGTTTTTCGTGATCGATGCTGACAAGGTGTAAGATATTGATGGTGGCCAATATAGTAACCTTTTAAAAACAAATTTAAGGTAGCAGGCCAGAAATACGAAAAGACGCAATTTCATTGCCTACATTATTTCACTACCACTACTTACTCCACTCGGGTGGGTCGTATTGCTTGCAGTCGTCTGATGGTCTTCTCTGGTAATACAGATGACACATTGTGGATTGTACACAGCAGAAGTCGTACCCTTCATAATCACTACTCGTAATTGTGTTCTTTTCGTACTTCTCTCTGAGGGCACTACCTCCCATTGGATGACCTACGATGAGCGCACCACTGCTTCTCCAGTCGTTAGAGTAACAACATTCCTGTTGCCAACCGTCAATAGAAGTGAAGGTGGAATAAGCACAAACTTTGGATTTGCCTCGCCAGTCTTGTTGGACAATGAATCTTTCGTCCCATCGGGCTTGGAAGAATGTACAAGGGCAAGGTTCAAGGTATTCAAGGTAAGGCCGTGGATCTGGTTCATCTTTAAACCATCTTTTGCAGTTTCGTTCTAACTTTTCACCGGATGACATTTCCAATCGGAATAACCATTTTCCCTTAACCCCGTGGTTTATGTTCTTAAACCCTCCTCCTTTTCCACGTTTTCTTGACACAGTTTGCCCATCAATGGTAGCTATATCTGCAATTGTTACTTCTCCAGACCTAAAGTACATATAAACTGAAACTATTAGAATACTGAGGCTGGTTAGGAAGAAACAAGAGTTTAAATTGTTAGATAGGTACCTCGATACATTGAAATATTCGTATTGATCGCAACCAGCACTCCAGCCGACGACCGGAAGAGGATCATTAACAGAATTTCCCTTGGTGTAGAGACTCCATTTGGCCCTAGAAATTATTCGCAAATTTATTAAAACACCATGTTGAAAAAATTTTGAATAACATATTAAGATATTGTTTAGACAGACAATCTCCAGAATATACGCAAAGCTGAGCTTCTTCTCCAGAAACGAAAGTATATTTTCGCATTTCTCAAACTTAGGTCACCCAGCAAGGGGAAGGGCTTTGGGGTTCGCCCCAGTATTTTTTTATTAAGTCAATCAGTTACCAAATAACATAATCAGCTCCCCCCTCGCCCCAGTCCATTATGCGACATTTGTCACTTCCAATCAGATATCCAGGTCTTACTACGGGCCTGGTGTTTTCAAGATATCCCAGGAGCTCATTTCTATCACTGAACCATTACTATAAGTCCCCCCGCCCCTCCTCCCTCCCCCTCCCAGAAAACTTGCTTAAGATTTATTTACAACTCCTTTTTTATACTAAAAGGAAACTAAAAATAGAATTGGCAAAAATTCAATCGACAAAAAGAGGAGTTTTTCTTTTGCATTATCATGTTAGCCCGACTTTCACAATAGCTTAAGTGGTTTATGTCCAACCTTGTAATTGGCGCTGACCATTGAATACCATCAGAAGGGTAGTTATACATCGCAAAGGTGTAGACACTGTCTGTGATGATCACAGCCTGAAAAGTGTTGTACTACAAGGGAAATTAAAACCGTGGATCAGTTCCAATCACTACCAAGCATATTCATTACAATTAAGAGGGAATCCGCATTTTTTCTCAAATGGTTTTTATAAAAAACAGCTAAAAAGACAGCTTTGACAGCTAAGCTTACCAAACTGCGAGTTTCGGAATTCAAGTTTAAGTGGCGAAGATTATACCACGTGACCACCAAAGCAAGTGACGCTTTGAATTCTTCTGGTAGGGGGTCTTTGTAAAGTCTGTTGACTTCTGATGTGGCCCGGTTTAAAACTTGTATGGACTTTGCAGTTTTTTGAGATGAAGTGTACATTTGGTAGTAAACGGCAGAGATCCTTGGTTGATAGAAGGAATATGGATCTGTGGTTGCCCAGTACGGTGCTAACATTGCAAGGTCGAGTTTACACCCTTCGGTACTTCCGCTGAATGGTTTAGGCCAACGTGGAAAAAAGTGCGCTCCAAAGCGAATCACGCCGTTATGACAAATCTAAGCCATAAAAATACAAATGATTAATTTGTTAGACTGAATGAGGTTTCCTTTACCATTTAATTGCGTAAGGACTTACGTAAAGTTTATGATAGCGTTTCATTAATATAGTAATCCCGTCTTCTTTGAGTTCCACCCCAAAGCATTTTTGTAGGTCTCCCCATGTATGTGAAACGACGCTGTCTCCCGCAGAAGGACCATAATCGTACATCTGCTTGAGAGGCTCTGAATAAGCATGACAAAAATTACAATTCTAGTTAACTACAATAGCACCCATAAGAGTGGGCGGAGTTTTGCCATGGTAAGACACGGCAAAGTCATTTTCATGCCAAAAGGTTATAGTACCTGGTGATAAACTCCGGTTTCAGAAGCATATTTAAAAAAAAAAAATGTTTACAACATCACTCCCCGTACGGGGCTCTTCCGTGAGGTTCGCTTCACACGCACTACCACTACATTCAAGCATGAAGCAACCATGCCAGGAGAACAATTCCCCTCTTCTCCCCCTCCCCCCCCCCCCTCCCCCGATGGGATGCATGTCTATGGGTTTGCATTTCTTGACGTAATCACTTACCTGTTGTTGGTGGAGTGGTCTTCTCAGTAGGAATTGTAATTGGTACTTGAAAAAAGAAACGTCGAAAAATGTTTTACAGCCCTTTTCATAATTCTGCGATCTAACTCACTCCACATGAGAGGTCTGTCATTTTGGCTTCTCGTAAATCACATTTACGACGGGCCGAGTTAGTTCCGATCGAACGATAAGGAAAGTTGGCCTGACTAGACAACCATATTTACACTGGAATTCCTTTATCGGAATGAACTCGTCCCATCGTAGTTTGATTGACGGAAGCCAAAACGCCAGACGTACAAGTCTGGATTCGGTTAGGTTGCAAGATTTAAAATGTTCTAGAGCAACCACCCGTACATGGCTGTAACCAATGAAATTTCTGAACCAAGTAAAGTGAATCATATATTTTTAGTGACTTATATATTACTTATTC
Source organism: Anthopleura xanthogrammica (assembly GCA_964019055.1). Taxonomy (NCBI): domain Eukaryota; kingdom Metazoa; phylum Cnidaria; class Anthozoa; order Actiniaria; family Actiniidae; genus Anthopleura; species Anthopleura xanthogrammica. The sequence continues at coordinate 7,054,295 of OZ025212.1, read as the reverse complement.
TAAACACTTACGTTGTTGAGTTACAATTGTTACTAACTGACTCTTGTACACCCTTCCATTAAAGTATCCCACTGCTCTCGCTTGATATTCTTTGGATGGAAGAAGTCCCTGGATAATGACATTAGTCGAGGATGTTGTAGAAAGTTCCCAAGTCTTTTGGCCCTCCTTTTCTTTGTACAAAACCATGAGCTCAGTAAATTTGACTCCAAGGTCTTTAATATCCAGTATAAACTCTGTTGTGGCCACATATTTTATTTTCAGGTCGATGTCTGAAATTTTTGTTATGCAAGAATTATTATATTATACATATCTCATGGAGTACTAAAGGGTTCAAAACTTGGACATTATGCAATATTGGTCGCTCCTATTGGGAAAGCTTAATGAAACATTTTTGAAATATTTTGAGTTGAGAAAATATTTGTTCTTCACATGAAATACCATCAGTGAATTAGAAACTGTGCACAGTTTCAAAGAATAATGATAATTGCTTGCAGAGTTATAAGCATTTAAAATGTGCCAAAACATGAAAACGAGGCTGGTCGGGCCAAGGCTGTGTTTCACATACAAAGCCTTCTAATTTTAAATTGCTGTAACTTCCGTAGAATTTATGCTAGAGCACCCAAATTTTGCTTGAATACTAATCTTACATATGCTTTCCAATACAGCCTTTTTTTACTTTAAGAGCTGATTAGCTCCTATGTGGAAAACAATACTATTATAAGACCTTATAATAATCATCATTTATGGATTTTGCATAAGGTCTATATATTGTATTATCAAATAAGAATCATCAGAGCTTACATATCTTATAGAGTTCCACACTGAGAGATCAGCACTGGGCCCATGTATAAATATTGTATTTGGAAATAAGAATCGTCGTATCTTACATATTTTATGGAGTTTGACAGAGTTCAACACTAGGACCATTATTGTATTTGTAAATAAGACTTATTATTTATTTAGCACAAAAAAAGAAGTATGATATTTTCTATATGTTATATGGAGTACTTCAAGGTTCAACATTGAGTCCATTGTTTTAATTGTCTCTTGAACATATTTAAGGTCCAGTTCAAAGGTCGATCTTCTCAAATGAGCCTAACCTAATGGCAATAAAGAAGACCGCCTTATTATCCACTGGTTTCAATCCGAGCCTAATGGAAAAAATTATGAGCAATAAAGCAGTATTTTTAAAGTATTGATGTATGCTGCACCCTATAATAATAATAACAGAAACCAACTCTCTTCTACTGGTAAGTCGTAAACCTTGACACTCACCTTTAGAATACTTATCTACCACAAAGAATGTTGTATTGAAGCCTATCTTTTCAAATGCTCTATCTGAATGTAGTATGACTTCTGCAGATCGTTGCGATACAAGAGCAAAAGGACTCTTCTTGCCACAATACTTTCCCTGTCCGAGTTCATTCCCCTTTATATCCTTTATTTTGACATAATCGTTGCTGCAAGAAGCCAGAAAAAGAGGAAAAATTTCGATTACTCCCTTACGTGAAAACTACGCTTCTACATGTATATACAGTGCTGAGCTGGTTAAAAGAAAACAATTACAAGTACCAATAAGGAACAGTCAAAATTGAGAAGGAAGATGATTTTCATGTGTAGCAGAAGGGTAAGAGAAGTGAATTTATGCAAGAAACATAAAAACCAAACAGAGGAAAGCGCGGTGAAATGGACTGAGAGGACAGGCAAAAATATGAACCTCTGAAGCCTTTATTTCTCACTGCGCTCCCTCCTTAAATATGACAAACAAATGTTGTTGTGATTCCTAACCATCAATATTTACCTGCACATGCCATGATTTCCCTCTTCTAACTCAAACGTGTCGAACAGTATTATAATCATATCAACTCTCATTCCTTTTCCAATGGTCCATGCACAGTTAGCATCACTTGGATAGTTACTTGGATAATTTGGACTTGAAAATTCACCATACCGGCCTGAAAGGTTCTCATCACAATCAAGACCTATAAAGGAAAAAGGATGGAAATTCATACAAATTTGTTCACAGTTGTTTTCTGATAATTTTGTCTGTTTGACGTTTTTTATCACTCCCTTATCTCAATTGAAAGCTCCATACAGTACTTACCAGTCCTCACAAACACAGCTCGGCTTCTTGGTCCTTCACCAGCCTGTGTGACGCCAGTTACTCTTATGCGGTATTCAGTAAGGAAGCCAAGATTTTGCAGCATAACAGACGTTTTATTTGGATCTACAAATGCCATTCTTTCGTGGCTGTTATTTGATGACAAAGTTGGCTGATAGTATACATGGTATCCCAGTAGTATTCCAGGTACATATTCACTAGGAATAGGATCCCACCTGACCAAGATGTTGTCCGAGGTTGTAACTCGTGCGATAATGTTTACGGGTGGTTGACTGGGAACTAAGAAGGTATATATATATATACATAGAAATCATCAGCATCATCTTCATCATTGGTATAACTATCGACATCTTCACTAGTCATTATCATCATCATCTTCACCACCACCATCAGCATCACATCATCATACCGTCATGATGATGACCATCATTATAATTATCATCTTCATTAATTATTTTTGGTATAATTTGTCATAATGGCATTCCAAGAACAAAGGGCATTGCGGGTCTCGTTAATTTGAAATAAAAAGTAAATATACAGCGATTTGCTCTCTATATGTAACTAGTATATTGTTTCGGGTGGAATGCACTCAAAATAAAATATATAATGATTATTTATTTTACTTTAGACAATATTACATGACCCAAAATGCATTTTGGTCTTGGAATGCCCTATTCAGTATGCTGTATTCAGTATTCAACGTTTTTTTAAATAGCTATATCTGTTACCTTCCTCCAACGTTCGCATGGTGATATTTCTGCTTCTTTGTAAGACGGTTTGATTTGCGTTTGTAGAGTTAATCGAGTTACCTAAAACTGCCAGCACCTGTACATAGTATTCAGTGTTACTCCCAAGATGAGTAACGCTCACACTTCTGCCTGTACCATTAGTGCTCGCTACAGATATGTTAGTGTGGTTCTTGACAGAAATACAAACAGCCAAGTATGACACTACTTGGGTTGAAGCTGGCAAATTACTTGAGAGAGGGTATTCGGACCACTGGACGTTGATGGCGGATGAACTAATGCTCTTGGCGCTGATGTTCCACGATGATTCCATAGGGACTGTCCAAGGATTGAGATAAGTTTATATTGAAAAGTTTTCATTAAGGTCGATTTAGACGGTACAACTGCTTACAACTGTCGAATGCAATCTGCTTACGCAACGCTTACAACACAAATTGCTAGCTTTGTGTAAGTCAACCGGCCTACAACTTGCTACAATATTTTTATTGTCGTACACAATATTTGTGAGCAAGTTGTAGGGTTTATTTACACGAAGCAATTCGTGTTGTAAGCATGGCGTAGGCAGTTTGCATGCCGCAGTTGTAAGCAAAAGTTGTACCGTGTAAACCGGCATTTATAAAGACTCACATCTAAATTAAAATGCATCTTAATACATGAATATTTGTAATAAAATGGCACTGCCTTCGCCTTCTACATTCGTCGTTCTCAAAAAACTGGTTAAATATTTAAGTGGAAGGTATTCTAGCTCTGACCAGAAGGTCCTTTAGTGATTTGTCCTTCCTGTAAGACACTGTTGGAGGATCTGAATACATCCTTTTTAGATTCTCAGTTTGAGATAGTAGATGCCAGTGTTTCATGAGAATTTTCTTTAACTTATATACTCGAGTATCGAGAAAAATAACTAAATTAAAATGGTTTAAGAATTTGTATAGTTTTGCAAAAGCAGGCGGAAGTTAGCGTTTTGGACTTAAATGTCGGCCTAAGAGCATATGTAGAGCAAAATAACTCTTATTTTGCTGATTGAATTCACATCGCTCATAGTACATAACAAAACCTTCAAAAGCTTTTTTGAAATAGCTATATACCTTTGGGGGGAAAACCTGAATCGTCTTTTTAGCTAACCTTTGTCAAAGCTGTTGTCCAAAATGAAGTATTTTGCTTTCATCACAAATTTTCGATTACTCCAACCCCATCCAATGTAGGACCGTATCTCGGCAGAACCAAACGACTTAAAGGTGAATGACTTTCTTAAACCGCACAATCTGTGAACTTGTTGGCCTTGGCCATCATACAGCGCGACATAGGGTCCCCTTAAAGTAATATGGAAAACAGTTGATAAAGATCATAATTAGCTCAATTAACATGAAAATCGCAGTCTAACTAGTGGATATAAATATTAAAAATATGTATTATATAAATTATATAACTACTACAACAATATGAATATCCAAACATAAATTGTATCCTCAACCATAAATTGACATTTATTTTGCCAAGCTTTCGGGCTTAATTGCCCATCCTCAGGGCTAAATGTAACAAACAACGACAGTTACAATCAACTGCTTAACTCTCGCTCATCACGCAATCAAGCATTTTTAAGCGCTCACGAGTATAACATTTAGAATTTAAAATTCGAGCCGAGATCGATGTCGATGACTAATATGGGATGTGTATTTTGAACACCGCCGGAAGCGCAATCTCTTTCCACGATTCTTCGTTCCTAGTGGTCAGCCCTGAACAATTTGACTAAATATCCATGTAACAAAGTCTATTATTCCTTGGTGCTGATCAGGAAAAACGCAAAGCTTCGGGACACGAATTAAAAAACGTAAATTCAAATTATATAATGCCTCGTGCGCATGCATGTTATTTAATATATTTTGCTACTGACCCACAGAGATAAGAAACAGGCAGGTCTACTGTATCTAATAACACCACTATCAATCCTCTGCTTGATTGTGCTCTTAGAGTCCATAAACAGTTGATTGACCAATCACGGTTTTTGTAGCTTGGATTGGCAATCGTTCCGTGTACCTTGTTCTCAATATTTCTTCCACATTCTATAATAAGATTTTATTAAACAATGTAAGAATTACATGGACAAATTAAGGAGTGGTTTTACTAGATGTTCTGGCAATATATCTCTAATTTCAAGTTGTTGCGATAAACGTTGCAGGAAGAGTGTTTCACTAGGGAAGTGTAGTGTCGGGGTCCCTGTGTATGGGATATATTATGGTATGTATTGGAGAGAGAAAGCACATGGGATAATAAAGCGAGCTTAGATGCGTTGAACCAAGACTTAAATGCGTTGTTTATTGTCCATAAGTACTACAATTGGCGACGAGGATTAAAACAATCTACGAGACATGTCTTCAATCATGGAAATCGGAAATATCGCGCCGTTTGACTGCAAAAGCAACCCGACGAGCGTGGGGCCTCGCTGGAAGCGTTGGAAACGGTCGTTTGAGTTTTTTTTAGTGGCAAAAGGCGTCGAAAAGGATCCACAACGGAAGGCACTACTTCTCCACTGTGCTGGCTCTGATGTGCAGGATATCTACCACACTCTAACAGACCCTGGACCAGTTGGCGAAGACGATAAAGAATACGACAAAGCAATGCGTACGTTGGACCATTATTTCGCGCCACAAGTCAACGTGCCGTTTGAGAGACACCAGTTTCGCCAAGCTAACCAAGAAGAGTCAGAAACTGTTGATCAATTCGTCACAAGATTGTTTCAACTCACTGAAAATTGCGATTTTGGCGATAAAAAATCTGAACACATCCGTGATCAGTTAATCGATAAGTGCCGGTCGCATAGTTTACGGAAAAAACTACTGGAAGCTGGTGGCTTATTGACCCTAAAACGAGCACAAGAACTAGCCAGAGCAATGGAAGCGGCAGAGAGACAGGCGAAGTCCATCGAAAGTGACCAAAGACCCCCTGAACAAGTTAACAACATAGGAAAACAAGTCAGCATGAAGCCAGGGAGCTGCTACAGTTGTGGTCTGAGGGGACACTACAGGAATGACCCGGAGTGCAAGGCAAGGTCAGCCACTTGCAACAACTGTAAAAGGACCGGACACTTTGCCAAGTGTTGCCGCTCAAAACCCACCGAACCAAAACCAATCAATACCAAACGCTATGTTCGCTCTGTCACTGAAGAGGAAGAGAGAGACTATGCCTTTGCTGTGAGTCCCAATGATAAAACAACATTACGCAGCCGAGCCGTTCAATTAGCACACGAGGGACATCAGGGAGTTGTCAAAACGAAACAAAGATTGCGCACCAAGCTATGGTGGCCCGGAATGGATAAAGAGGCAGAAGACAAGTGCAAAGTTTGCCATGGCTGTCAACTTGTTGGCCAGCCAACCCCGCCAGAGCCACTAAAGCCCACTGCATTCCCAAGTCAACCCTGGCAGTACTTGGCTGCTGACCTGATGGGTCCACTCCCATCAGGGGAATATGTTTTTGTTGTTGTTGATTTCTTTAGCAGATACTTTGAGGTTGACATCATGAGGTCTACGACAGCTACAAAGGTCATTGAGAGCCTCGACAAGATCTTCTGTACTCATGGCCTTCCTGCAACCCTGAGGACTGACAACGGTCCCCAATTTGCATCAGAGGAGTTCAAGTCATACCTAGCAGAGAACGGTATAAGCCACAGTACGTCAACACCACTATGGCCTCAGGCAAACGGTGAAGTAGAGCGACAAAATCGAAGCCTTCTCAAGATCTTAAAGATTGCCCATGCAGAAAAGAAGGACATGCAGGCTGAACTAAGGAAGTTTCTTATGGCTTACAGGACAACACCACACAGTAGCACAGGTATCACCCCAAGCAAACTGCTATTCAATAGAGAAATGAAGTCAAAACTACCCCAGCTGACAGATCTATCTACCCAAATGTATGCTGAGGCAAAAGACAAAGACTCTGAGTCCAAACAAAAGAGGGTGGACTACGCTGATGCTAGACGAGGTGCAAGGGGGAATGATTTTGTGCCAGGAGATACTGTCCTACTAAAACAGAGAAAGGCAAATAAGCTGACCACTACATTTGAGGACGAACAGTATGAAGTCACAAGCAAGAGTGGGAGTGAGGTTGTAGTCACATCACCTGAAGGAGTAGACTACAGGAGAAATGTTACAGAGGTCAAAAGATATCTTCAGGATGCTGACCTTGAGGCTGACACACCCGTCGTCGAAGAGCCGCCACCTCCAACAAGACCTTCGAGAGAGACGAAAGTCCCAGGACACTTGAAAGACTATGTGCTAACATAGTAAACACTAGTCATTGTTATATGTTGTTCCAGTTGTTGCCCAAATTTGCTGGCAAATTATCAGACATTTGTTCCATGAACATTATTGAGGAATATTATCCTAGTTTAGGAACATTACTGAACATTGCCTAGTTTACTGGCAAATACTTTAGACACTTATATTGTGGACATTTTGATTGTATAATAAGCTTTATTGTTAAGAAAGGAGGGGTTGTAGTGTCGGGGTCCCTGTGTATGGGATATATTATGGTATGTATTGGAGAGAGAAAGCACATGGGATAATAAAGCGAGCTTAGATGCGTTGAACCAAGACTTAAATGCGTTGTTTATTGTCCATAAGTACTACAGGAAGGTCTCGAAATTGCCAAACAAGCTTTTGGCATGTCACAATGAACAATCTCACGCGCATGTTAGTCGTCACAATCTGATTGTCAGAATAACGTTGCAAGGAATCTACATTAATATTGACTTACTTGTTATGGCTGAAAAGCTGTTTCGTAGTCCCTGACCTTTACTTGTAAATCCACGTACTTTAAAGTGATACCTCATGCCAGGAAGGAGATGTTTAAGAACCACTTGAGTGTCATTGGTGGTTATGGTCTTGCTATGGTAGTATTCATAATCGTAGTAATACACTCTGTATCCTAGAAGAACACCATGAGCATGGACACGTGGAATTGGATTCCACTGAAAATGGAAGGTGCTTGTACTCGAAGAAACCACATGTAAACCCCGAGGGTAAGTACTTGGAACTTAAAAAAACGGCAACGAAATGTTAGGCCCGATTCATACGTCGCGCTTTCATGTGCCGAACCTAATAGCCTATTTGGGTCGACACAATTACACTGATAGGATCGACGTTGATTCATGCGTCGCACCTAATGTGTTGAGCCAAATACTCTGAGCATGAGTAAACGGTAAAATCAGTCAGCGGAATTACGATAAAATTGAAACAATACTCCCGTTTCGAGTTCTCTTTTACGCTGTGTTAGCCTCAATTGTGCGTAAATTATGCAGAAATTTAGATAAAACTCGTGAAATTTCAAAGTATTTTTATTGTTTTCTTTACACACAGATCTCTTGAATTTCCACGGGCTGTTACTGAATAAAAGAATATATTACACGGCTTTGAGGCTAACACAGCGTAAAAGAGAACTCGAAACTGGAGTATTCAAAGCAAAACAAACATGGCGGACTACTTTTTCTCCGTGCTATTCGACATGCAAGGGCACGAAGACAAAATATCATGCAGTCTATGCTGTTACTTGTTATCAGAAGAAGACACATTGTCAGTTTCGCTGTAATGCTGTTGCTCCTTTCCTTGCAAAATGGCCTAATTTTAATGTATGCATTTGGTTCGGCACAACAGGAGCTCGACGTTTGAATCAGTGTCGAACTTTTGCCGTGCGGCTCGACTGGGGTGGTCGAGCTCAGTACCGTGTCGAACCTAATTCTGATGTGCCGAACCTAATTGATTCATACGTCGAGCCTTTCATGTGCCAACTAAATAGAAACTATTAGGTTCGGCACATGAAAAGCGCGACGTATGAATTGGGCCATAGTTGCCAGCCAGCCGATGGAGCAGTAAAGGTTGCAGGTGAGCTTTACAGCTATTTTGGATCTTTCAACAGAAAATAGAATGATGTAAACACTTCCTATACAAGCTAGTAAGTCTTCCAGTATGTATAATGATAGGGTTATCCAACAGATGGTTCAATTCGAGATTCCAGTAGATCAGTGGTTAAGTTAGCTGACTACTTTAGCAAGAAGTACTGATTAAAAAATATTTGTTTAGAAAGCTATATTGAACAAGATTGAACGCAGATTCCAAAAATGAGAAAAATGGAGTGCCCCGAGTTCGTTTTCGTGATAATGGATTTTGAATATTACCATATTGACAAGTTTTAGAAAGAAAAATGGCGGAAACCAAGCTTAACACAAAAATATTCATATGACTCGAAAAATTAAAAAAGCTATGGAAGTAGTTTTTTTCAGGACACCGCTTCGTTATACAATATTTTCGAAGACTAACTAAAAACATTTGAAAAAAAGGCTTTAAAAATGAACTCAAAATTTAGCATTTTGTTGGCTTAATGAACCGAAAATCGTTCTCAAACAACAACAACCACAAAAAAGAAACGCTTTTTTTATAAGTTCTAATAAGAGACTTGTAAGAAATGAGGGGGGGGGAGGGGGTGGAAAAAGGGGAGGATTATAACTTTTTGAGCTCTTAAAAAGGGAGGGTCATAAAAAAGTAGTCAGTGAGAAAAAGGAGGGTCACATAAATTCATACTCTTGCAGATGCCCCTCAAAACACTGAAAATCGTATTTCCGAGGCTCTCAATTTCAAAATTTCATCATCATCATCATCACCGCCACGGACCATCCTCATTCATGTTTAAAGGCAGAAGTTGCTTGAAGCAAAAAAGAAAAGATGCTTTTCCATCAATCATCATTACCTAGGGTTTTGAGTATTTAGGGTTTCTGGATATGTATGTGTTCAAGGACAGGTCTTATTTCAGTCAGTTTTGTTTTGGAGGTATTATCAGTGCAGGGGGAGGGTCATGATATTTTTAGCCAAGCCCAAAGGGGAGGGTCAGGAAATTTCATCATTTTCGGCGCATATTTTTCACACTTTTTAAAAAGATTGCTTTTTACCTCGGTGTTATTTTAGGAAATTCAAAGAAAAAAAAGTCCTGTACAAGATTTTAGAGTTTTGCCCTGTTGTAGTTCAAAACGTGTATTGGTTCCTCAATAAAATTTTGAAGGTTATTATACGGTTTTGAGCGGTTTTTGTGCGCGCACACATCGTGGGCTCCAATTGAACGTTCAAAAGTAGGCAGTCACCTTAAAGCGTACAACTAGAGTTAGGTAAGGTCGTTGGGTTCGATTTCCGGCAAATGGAATTCAGAATTTTTGTTCCAACAAACATTCCGGCTATATTTCTCATATCGTTAGATATTAAATCCAAAACCACACATTTAGCCACTATGAAAACCCTTATTTGTATTTAAATAACACCTAAAAACAATGACATTCCAACAAAAAGCGTCTGGGCCAATCAGCATTAAGAATCCGAAGTAGTATTTTTACATATCTCGTGCTAGAATTTACAAGAATCGTTATTTGAAATTCGGGATTCTTGAAAGACAGGGAGAGTAAATATTTTCTATGTGAACATGGGATAAGTAGACATGAGCACACCTTTCACAACTGCGTTTTCGACAGAAATTACTCCCATTTTCAATCCTGCTTTGGGTATGTGTTGTCCGTATTTACCTAATTGAGGCAAAATGGCGTACCATATTCTATAATAAGGCCATGAGAAAGTGATGACCTGATTGGCTAATGCTGCTATTAGTTCAATCTCTGTCTAGTCTACGTTACCTGATTGCTCAGTTTTGTTCGAGTGGTCTCGGTTAGTGTGTTCGCACTGTAATTAAAACAATAGGAAGTAATATATTCATAGATATTCTAGTATATCATCTTACCTCCTTCCATCGTTTTTATCTGAACTGCCTCGCTCTTGTACATCATCATACTACCATCAGTAATGTTAGTACCAACTGCAAACACCTGTACTTTGTACTTCGTCAAACCCACAAGCTGATAAAATGAAGTTTTTTTCGTTTTATTATCAGCAATAGCGTAAGATACAGCCACACGATGCCAGTCATCTGTTGAATTACAGGTGATGAGATACCCAAGGACTTTAAAACCATCAACAGTGAAAGAACCAAATGTGACATCAGTTCTCTGGGGACTGGTACTTGATGGCAAGATGGAAGCGTTATGCGTAAGGGCTGAATCGAAAGTTTTAAAATAACAAATAATATTACCACCAATTTCATTGCTACGCACCCGACTTTGTTGTTATTGTGAGCGAGTTTGCCGATTCTCTTCCGTTAATCAAACCGTTCGGAATTTATTTAAGTCGCGTGTTGGAATGGAAACTCGAAGTAATATGTCTTTATTTAGAAAATTGAGGAAAGATTACTGATACTTTATGTTTTTTTATTTAGTTTTGATGATCTGATATATTACCAGTAAAGCATCTTAGAATCCAAAATCATCTGAAATTATCAATTTCTCTGAACTCATTCTCATGCTCACAGAGCTACGTCCGACTACAAATAATTTTGGATTCTAATCGATGATCAAACCTATTAAACAAAAAAAAAACATAAAGTAACAGTATTCTTTCCTTAATTTTCTATATGAATTCATATCGGCAAACTTGCACAACAAAGTCGGGCGCGTAGCAATGAAATCGGTGATAAAAAAAGTTAATTACATGATATTTTTCTTTTTTCTTTTATGAACAAATGAAAGTCTTTAAGAAATGATAAAATCCTTACCATCATTTAAAGGACGATCGAAAACGAGATACCTCACGCGAATCCCCTTTCCCATTGTGCTGAAGGAGGAATAGAATATCATTCTACCTTTCTTATTCTGAATAACAATACCCAGAGGAGAGACTCTTGTATTCGAAAAATAAAAGAGTTGATGGCCTGATGAATCTCGGGTGTAAACGTTGCTAGATCTGTATGGAAAAGGAAAAAACAATCGAAATTAATTATTAATTTTTTCGAGGAGGAAACATTTCAAATCCCGCTGAGTTGATCGTCTTCCCCGAAAGGAATTATGGGTCACTACTTTTGGTTAGCATTTTTCGAGCATTTTCTGAGTATGCAATGTAGACTTTTAATTTCTTATTATTGAAATATAATTCCGCCATGAGTTTGACTTGTGTTTACGAATAATTCAAAGAAGGAAGAACTCGTATTTCATAACTTTTCTTGGCAGAATAATTGGTTGACCTTGAATTTGTTCTGAAGGTCGACTCAGCTGGTGGTAGCAGTTGTAATGCAGTTTTGGGACTAAGCTAACTCATTATTTCTTGTCTTTCAGTTCTAATGGAATAGCGAGGCATTGAATTGCTTATACACTTCTGAAGGTGTGCCTTAGCAGAGATTCCTACTGAAATTTAGGGAAGTGCTTCAACTGTGTCTAGATTATCTTCGTTATCAAATGAATAAGAAACCTAGCCTGTTGGTGGATTTTCAGAGATATACACGATAGTCTAATTTTTAGCTGGAAGCCTTAAAACGTAGACATCTGATATATCGAACGTGGCGTATTTTAGTTTTATAGTACGCTCTGCTACTGCACTATCCAAAGTGTAAAATGTTGTGACAATTCCATTCTATCGAACAAAAAATGGACGGAAGAATTCTCAAAGTAGATTAAACATTCTTTTCAGACTACTATGCATCATCCCTATCTGTATCAGTCTAAAATTCGGCTCACCCATAAGAACGACGCAAGTCAACATCTTCCGCATAGATAGCAATATTTAATATCGGAATGGGAGGATTAAATGTCCACACGTAGTGAGCCTGCTGCATGTATTGCGGGTACCCAGGACTTGTGATGACTCCATACAGGTCTGTGACATTGATGTTGAATACTAGGAAAAATTCCAAGAATATGACACAATTAAATGACTTTTCGTCGAGCACTGCAACTTAATATTATGATATAAGTGTATGGCTACAATAACCCTGAAGTGCTTTAACTAATTAACATTTTAAAATTAGTTTTTAAAACTAGCTAGTGCAAGTAGCTGCGCGACGAAAATAGGCGTAAAAACTGATAAATTCCCTCCAAACTCGGCAGACAAAATTATTTTCAGACATACCAAGAATATCAAGTTTCAAAGAAATTGATCGATTTAATTTCAATACGATAAATATATGCAGTTCCTCTGACCTTCAGGGTGTCCACAAACAACGCTTGCTACATAGTAGGAGCTACTGCAGTGACTGGGAATATTAGCCCAACCTCGATGAGGGCATAAATCAAGGCTTTTTTCATTTCCTGAACAGCTTAAATCAGTCATCCATGCTGTACCACTTGATCCACGGCCGAATAGTCCGTACCTCAATGCATATGTTGCTGCAGGCAGACCCAGTGATCGACAGACGACATTAGCATCATTAAAGTCCCACCAATTTGTACATATGGTTCCCCATATTCCATGATAGAAGACTTCAACTCGTCCTTCGTTAGAAAAATTTCCTCCAGCAAGACGTAATGACACTGCAATTAACCAAAGTTTTGCAAAAGAGAAAAGCGTAAGAGTGGATTTAAAAAAAATTCTCACTAATCTCTTTAGGTTATATAACTGATTTTTTTAGCGGAGCTCCCGAGCGGAGCATCGTACTTAAGGTGACTTGACCTAATATTTTTGCATGAGTCTTAACTATTGACAGATGTCAAAATATGTGTACATTAGCAAATGTAATGTGGGTACAGGTATTGTAAAGGTAAAGTACAGAGATTTTGACAACTATTGTCAGATGTCAAAATATCTGTACATCAGTACCATACTTTGGATAGATAGGCAGCCAAGAGCGGTCAAATCATACATGGTGCAAAGGAATTCGATGCTGTGCCAAATGCCAAACTGGATACAATGGAAATCCCATTGCACCCAATCATCGAAAACTATGACATCGTTTCAATGTTTATTCAAAATTGTTTTTTAGGCAGCCTTAGAAGTTATCAATGAACATGAACTTCGTGGAAAGTGTGGTACATTGATCAGTTTTGGTATGATCGTAGTTTTCGTAAATATGTCTGTAAAATGACCGCGTGAAAAGTAAATATTGCGTTATCTTGAATCATATATTTTCAGTTTTGGCGAGATCGCGTTACCTGATTACCTTCTAATTTTTCAATGAAATATGAGGGACATATAAAAAATTGAGCGATTATTTTGTAAATAGATCGGCCTCAGAAGTAGCAATTTTGGCTACGGGAAGCCGAGTCCAATATTTAGTTTTCACATAAATTATACTCTTAATTTGTTATCCCCAATTATAACCCAACGATGAATTTTCGCGCGCTGTCATTGGTTCAAATGGGTCACGTGCACGTGCATGGCCCATCCGAAGTGATATTCGTCCAGCAGAAGGTAAAAACGTTAAAAAAGAAAAGAAAAAACACGGAAAACAAAGAAACTCGTGAGAGTAAAATACAAAGACTGGTTGAGAAAACTACGCCAGGAAACACGAAAAAATCAACAAAATATGCTGTAAATGTCTTCAATGGTTAAGCATCCATGTTTCGTGAATGAAGTTTTTGGTTTCTATTCGAAATGGTTTTTATAAACTACTAAAAACCAACAAAGAATTCGACAACTAATGTCAAACAATAGAATAATTCAATGTCAAACAGCTTTCATTTACCAAAATAATTGTTTTTATATCCAGCTTGGAGACGAGAGAGAATTATTTTTTGAAAACTCTGGAGATGACGAGTCGATGCAGTTTGCTGAATTCATTTCAGTGAAGTCGTTGGGTCTCGGCCAAATGTTCTTTTTTCGGACCATTTCTCATCCTCGGACATTATCAGCCGATATCCCGCCACCTCGTTCGATTCAATTGGCATGGTGATCCAGCGACCAATCAGAAGAATGTTTCTCAAAATCAGGCCAGGTCACATAGCCCGGAAGTCAGCTTATATCTCAGCCGCCAGAAGGGGAATATTTACTAAATATCTCGAGATAGCGAACCAATGAGAGTTCGCCATCTTTATAGATTCCCGCGTTGGTATATACTAATTTACGATATCATGCGAAAACCGAAATCAATAATTGTTTTAATATATACATATTATGGTTTGAAAGAAATTCCTTACCGTCAAAAGTCTTTACCAGCTCTGGACAGCTATGTATGGCTGTGTCCACGGACGTGTCAAAAGCAACCAGTCGTATGGAATACGTTCTGTTTGGATGGAGAAACTCAATCCTAGCTGTTCTTGAACTGGCATTGAGTGTAATTATATTACTGTCGATAGTTTTTACCATTTTATATAAAACCAAGTATGTGTATGTAGAACCAGGTTGGTGAGATGCTTGTGGTACGGGGGACAACGAGACATTGATTCTTCCTGGATCATTCTGGATGAAGGACACGTTCCAGTTCTTGTTGCATACCTCTGAAATAAAAAAAAAGGTTTAAATCGTTACAGGATATTTAAAATTACATATAATCATCATCTAGGCCATTATACTTACGGTCATTCTCAGGCATGCTGAACGTGTAGAATTTCAAATTAAATCCTTTCCTTGTTGAACCACGTTTCGAAGTAAAAGATGAAAAATAAGTCAGTTTTGCAGTGGTAGTTTCAATGAGAACAGACACGGGTCTCCTTCTGTTGTTCTGTACATAGAAAAGCTGAGTATTTGTCGCATCTTCAACTTTGAGGTAACTTAATCTGAAAGACAGTATAGAGATTTCTATATCAATTTTTTCATGTTTTATAAAAGATACATAAAATTTATCACTGATTTATGAGATTAAAATGACCAAATCCTATGATTAACCTCATATCAGTAAATCAACCGGGACAGATACAGCACTTATATAATAAGCTTTGCATTACAGTCTTTTCAGGAATAGGGGATCGGTCAAATTCAAACAGGGGATGGGATGGGAGAAAGACACCACAAACTTGATCATTCTGGTCCACGGGGTCTTTCTGTACTGCAACATTATTTAAACACGCTAGTAGATGTATACGTAGGAGGCGACAGAAGCAAACTTTAAATTGGAAAAGAAACATGAGGCATAACCAAGTGTTTCCCTTTTTTTTTTTTTTTTTTTGAGCTCTCTAACTTTAACTTTCCTAAGTTTTTTGATATCTTTGGCAAATTTTCGTAAGCATGCCACTGCCCTTTCATAAAAAGATAGCAGTAAACCAGTCAGCAGGCGCGTATCCTAAATTAAACGAACAAGTAAGGGTAAGGAAAATTGTAACCTGTAATCAAGTGAAAGTTTTTTTTAGAATTGAACAGTTTTCTTGGGATTTCCATTAAAATATAATCACAGAAAACATTAACAATCATTATCATTATTACCCATAACTGCGTTGCAAATCAATGCCTGTAAAGTCAATGACAACACGCGCACGTGGTATGGTAGGTCTGAACGTCCACACGTAGTGTGCCTGAAGCATGTAATGTGGGTACCCAGGACTTGTTATCACTCCAGACAACTTTGCGATGTTCATGTTGAACACTATAAACAAAAGTAATATGAAATTGAAAATATGTAATATCTATAAGAGTTTTCATGGTTATGAGATGTTACATCACTAGATACCGTTATTTTTCATTTCTATATTTTTCCTTATAATTTCTTTTATTTTCACTTAATTTCTTTCTATCTTTTTTAATACTATTCCATTTGATAGATGTTCTACTGACCTTGAGGGTTTCCACAAACAACGCTCGCTGCATAATAGGTATTACTGCTGCAGTAGCTAGGACTGTTTCCCAACCCATGATGAGGGCATAAGCTTATGCTTTCTTCGGCTCCTGAACATCTTAAATCAGCCATCCATGCTGTAACTCTGCTTAACCCACTCACAAATAGACCGTACCTCAATGCATATGTTGCTGCAGGCAGACCCAGTGATCGACAGACGACATTAGCATCATTAAAGTCCCACCAATTTGTACATATGGTTCCCCATATTCCATGATAGAAGACTTCAACTCGTCCTTCGTTAGAAAAATTTCCTCCAGCAAGACGTAATGACACTGCAAAGTAAAGAGACCTATTATTATTATCTCAACTTAAATTGCAGATGCAACTAGAATGACGAATCCGTGAAAATTCCAGAATGGTTTAGTTTTTATATAGTCACTTTTTTAATTCATCCATTCATCAGTATTTTATTCGTTTTTTATCAAAAAGGATAGGTTTCTTACCGTCAAGAGTCTTTACTTGGTGTGGACAACTATGTATGGCATTGATATTTGACGTGTCAATAGCAACCAGTCGTATGGAATATTTTCTGTTTGGATGGAGAAACTCGATTGCAGCTGTTCTCGAACTAACATCGGTAGTAAAGTTAGTGTAGGTACTTTTTACCATTTTATATAAAACCAAGTAGGTGTATGTAGAACCAGGTTGGTGAGATGGTTGTGGCACGGGGAACCATGAGACATTGATTCTTCCTGGATCATTCTGGATGAAGGACACGTTCCAGTTCTTGTTACATAGCTCTAAAATATAGGAACATAACTGATCATGAGTTTGCTTTTTAAATTAAAATTGTCCGAGTCAAGAAACGAAGAGGGCAACTTCCAAGACGAGTTGAAGGGGCAATACCTGATTCGAAGAGGCATTGCCACACAGTTGGAGCTGAAAATTAGCCGGATTAAGAATCCTTTTTACTAATCAATTAATCTTTAAAAACCTTTTGCGTCGTTGTGAGTTACCGCTGATTAATGTCTACAACGGTGTCATATATGTATTATCTATATTATAATTGTCTAATCAGTCCCCCGTCTGTGCCAAAAAATTGTCTCAGGGTGCTTACTCTCCAGCCAACTAAAGCCCGTAAATCACAAGAGCAAGTGTTAGTGTGGTGCCTTTTGGGTATCTCTGGCTGAGAGGTTCGCTCTTCGCAAAACCAGAAATCAAAGTTTGTCTTTAAAACTCACGCTCGGCCAGATAAGCCACAGGTAGCCGCCATCTACTTTTACCCTTTTCAAGTAAATTTACTGCATGACGTCACAACCCGCCATTGGGATCATGACACTCGGCACGTCAGTTGGTTTGCCATTTGGATTGAAATCAGCTACAATCAGTTCACATGAACCACAGACATTTGTTTTGATTTTTGTTTTTTAGCCAGTATCGACAAATGAATGCAATTCCTTTTAACCATAACTTGATGAAAAGGGGTAGCAGGATATTTAATTGAACATTAGTCTTTTATAAAAAATAAATCTAAACCAAACGATTCTACAATAACAAAGAAATCCTCCTTTGAAGTGTTCTGTGAAGCGTGACGTGCCGAGTGTCACGATCTCCATTATTATTCATGCACTTACGGTCATTCGAAGGCATACTGAATGCGTAATATTTCATTCTAAACCCTGAGCTCCCTAAACCACGCCGATTTGAAGTCAAAGACGAGTAATAAATCACTTTGCCAGTTGTGGTGTATATGAGAAGAGATAGAGGTTCACGTCTGTTGTTCTTGACGTATAAAAGATTCTTTGTCGAATCTTGCACTATGAGGTAACTTGTCCTGTAAGAAAAACAAATGGGATAAATTATAATGCTTATTATGTCTTACACATGCAGTACGATTACTTTATGCAATACCTTTAAGATAATGTTTACTGTTAATTTAATAAATCAATCAATATTGAGAACAAAATCAGACTCGTAGCAAGGTCTGGATATCTAAGTGGTGGGGGGCACAAATATCGCATAATGTCATTTTGCGATTGTGCCTCATTATATACTTGTGTATAGTAAAACTGGGTGGAGCAGGCTCCCACTTTTGCTATGGGTCTAGAAACGAACCACAGCCAGCCACAACGACCCCAAAAAGCCAAAATAATCCGCTCGTTTTGGTGGTTTCAAGTGGTTTTGGGACATTTATAGAGTTGTCTTGTCGTCGTGCAACGTTTGCCCAGCTGATCTGAAATAGTGACGTAGACTGAAATGAAGTCACTGCAAATTTTGAGTTTTCGTGAAGTTTAAATTTGAGATAAATCTAGATTTTCAGCAGAGGTTTTTGATATTTTTTATACATTTACTATGATATTAATCATTGAGTAGGAAAATAAGATAAAGAAATAATCGTTTCCCGAGTCGCCAGACTACTAAGGATGATACTTCAGTTTTACAAATGTTCTCGATCTGATTGGCAAATTTTTTTTCAGATCAGCTGGGCGTAATTAACGACCATAACGACGTCTGGGTAGAAGGGGTTAGGTCGTCAGTATGAGTTTTAGTATAAACTATGCCCTTGAGAAAGATTTGACGGAGGTCAGTATAAGGTTAATGTTAAGTTTGCAAGTTGTACACAATAAATCTTACCCAGTACTGCAAAGCAAGTCAATATCCGTAATGTTAACAAAAACATGTGCTCTTGGTATGGGAGGTCTGAATGTCCACTCGTAGTACGCCAAGGGCATCGAATATGGGTATCCAGGACTTGTGATCTCTCCAGTAAGGTTCGTAACCTTCAGTTGAACCACTACGTGATTAAAAAAAAACAACAATGAAACAGGTCATCAGTTGAAGTATTAGTATAGGTTGTTTCATGGTATGCCGGTAAGATTTGAATTATGAAGTAAATCGGATAGATCGAAACACTATATTCAAGAAAAAGTATAAAATAATAAAAACACAGAGAAACTTAATCGGAAACTAGTTCCTTTAAAGTGAAGAATAATTCGGTAAAATGATATGTAAAATGAAAAAGACTGCATTGTGAACGGCTTATATCAAGGATAAGTTCATTTTACGTACGTGGTATTGCAGGTAGCTCACACACAACACTCGCATCTTCTCCGTGTCCACAGCTATGTAATCCCCATCCTCTATGCCAACAATGAAACAAAGATGATTCACTACCATGGCATTTTACGTTATCCATCCAGATTGGACCAGTACCAGGACCAAAGGCGGCGCTTTGGGGTGCAGCCACTGCTCTTGGTAGACCCAGTGAACGACAGACAACATTAGCATCGTTGAGATCCCAGCCGTCATCACAAACCGTTCCCCATTGACCATTGTGGTAGACTTCTACACGACCTTTTGTGCGATTTCCTCCGACCAAGCGAACATCAGCTGTATGCAGGAAAAAAAGAAATTTCTTCTGAGCTGGCAAATACAGACTACAAAATACATTACTATTCGCGGTGGTCACACAGGTGCGCATGCATGAGAAATCATTGATTAGCATAATCACTTTGATTCAAAGCTTTTAAAATAGGTCGAACTTTTGTGTCGCTGTAGTCCCTCACCTAACTAGACTCGAATGCCAGCCGTGGTGGTTTCGTTGCGCCCGCGATCCACCCCCTCCCCCCCCCCCCTTCACGGTTAGACGCATGCGATCGGGATTGTTATTTTAGCCATTCAAAAACTTGCCACTCAGAATTGAGTGGCACAATTCTGATTGGCTTATATTCTGGTATCCAAAATGGCGCATAAAAGTTTTTAGTTATTAACTATTTATTTGCCAAATAACTAAGAATTCACTCAGGCATAAACCAAGCAAAGACGCGTAGAAGTATTTGCTTTTGTTCCTAATGTTCCGATAGTGATATCTACTATTTTGTACCGAAATAGTTGCAATTAGACAATACATCTTCTATCAATACATCTTTGATTTGCATAATTTTTCATTCTAATGAATGACATCACGGACAAGAAGCTTCTGCCACGCGCCCAGCCGTCAGTAGGGGCAGGTTTGGTACAAATGACACCCTCACGGCTGAAAAAACAAACCGAGCCTATCCCCTAACCTGCGGTCGGTCTCCTTGGTGGTTTTCTTTATCCCCGCCCTCCCTACCTTGCGCTGTTTTGGTTCTTTGGAAAGCTCTGCTAGGTTTACCTCTCCGCGAATAGTAGCTAAAACATTTTGGGCGTACAGTAATCGAAATTTTCTGACAATTTACGTTATTTTTTCCATAATATTGTACGGTCCTTCCAGTTCGCTCAAAAATTCATCGACTCCAATGAAACTTCAGATTCTTGGTAAATAGATCATAACTAGTGAAATTTCTTTTTTTTTTTACTTGAAAACGTGCCGACCGACATGTCACGACCACGCGGGGAGGTTATTACGTCATCAAAGAGGGGGAAAAGATAACGGCTGGCTGATCTGACTTAGCGTGATTTTGAAGACAGCCTTTGATTTATTTCTTGTTTTGGGAAGAGCGAACCTCTCAGTCAGAGATATCCAAAAGGCACCACACTATACTAACACCTGTTCTTGAAATATACGGGCTTTAGTTTGCTGCAGAGTGAACACCCTGAGAAAATCTTTCCGTACAGAAGTTTTTCAGCCAGGAGACTGGTTAAACTATTATAATATAGATTTTGTCTGCTGAGTTTAGACTACAATGGCAAGTAGTGGAGCAAGATAGACCTAAAAACCTACCATAACAATAATGCAATCGATAGATTTTCTCTCGCAAAAAAAATGCGCTATGACTGCTCAGATATATCGTGTTATAAATATTGATATAAACACAGAAATGACGTCATTAAACGTGGGAGCATGTTCACAGCGCACGGAATTTTGTTTGATCGAATTTTCTCGATCAAACTCCATTTTCCAACAAAAAAAACATTCGATAAACCTTTCAAAGGTTGAGTAGCTAACTGTTTTAATCTAAACTCTGGGGTTCGTTTTGTTTCATAAAACATATGTTAGAAAATTTACCTATTCTTATTGTGCTCTAAGTCTCTTCTTCCTAAGCTGGAAGTATGATCTGGATATCTGCGCTTAATTTAACATTATTATGCTTCCGAATTAATATATACCAATGCTTTTACGTTTACGCTATACCTTTACAGAAGTGAGAAATCAAGATCACTACAAATAGTAGCTGCAAAGTCCTCTCCATCGCACGGAGTTTCATTGCACAGCCTTAAACTAAGTTTGGTTCGTTAGACCCAGACAGATGGTGTACAGTTATGAGCTCTGCTTTCATCTGGGGTGAGCAGAAATTGAATAGTACTGGGGTCAAGGTATTATATGCGTTGTCACTGAGGAAGTGAAACTGCCTGTTAGTCACGTTTCAAATAATACTTAAACTACTTACAAACGCACACGCCGTACGTGGTAGACCCACACTAAAAGATGTTATTGAGCGATTTTGGAACGGGTTGATCCACGTACTCAAAGAGAGAAGTCTGAGTATCTATGAGCTATCTTTGAGAATCTATGAGCAAACTATGAGAATCGTAGAACTAGACAAACTAGTCAAAATAGACTAAGAGAATCTATGAACTATCTAGCTATGATCAAACTAGATCTTACCAGAACTCAGATACAAAAAAAAAAAAAAACTGAGATAAACTACAAAACGAGTGACAAACAAAGCTTTGATGAAAGCTGACTCCAAGAACTTGTAGAAGTCAAACGAACTGATAGTGATCTACAAGAAAGCGAACTGCCAAGATAGAATTTCGAAGGTCTGTTTCTGAAGGAGTTGGTGCCGGTGGAGGCATTGGAGGCTTTGGTGTTTTCTCTCCTTCATCAAGTTCTTGACAAAATGAAGATAATTGTTTTGAGACAAAAAAAAATAAGTTTAACGTTTTTTAAAGAAAAAAGTACTCGCGTACGTGACTGTACGTAGTTCAGTGATAAATGGATTGAAAGAGATGGAGTGAAAAAGGCAACATCATCCAGTCGATATAAACGAATAAACAGCATATATCAATATAGTAAAGTATCGTAAATTTCCCTATCATTTTCTACTGATCTTCTTTACCTATGAGATATAGAGTGCATTACCTCGACATCTGCCTTCAATCAAATGCATCCCTTCTTCACATCGACATTTGTAAGACTCATAGGTGTTCTCACACCGTAGCGAGGCTGAGCAGTTTAAGGTCCATTCGATGCAATCGTCAATATCTAAAAAAAAGACCGATACATTTTTTATCGTTTCCGTCCTTTACATCATTTCATGCAGGTAAAAGATAATATCTAAAAGCCCAATGCTTTACAGTTTCAGATGAAAAAGATTACTAGTTAGACCATCATATCAAGCGCTGGCGTTGCACATCTGTCTAAGAAGGGAAAAAAATACTTACCAATACAAGTCAAGTTGTCAGCATCCAGGCGAAATCCAGACACGCAGGCACATTCGTACCAACCAATGGTATTTCGGCATAACTGGTTGCACTGGTTTTTTCCTGTTTTGCATTCACTGACGTCTTAAAACTGAATTCTCCAGTTTCGAGTTCTCTTTTACGCTGTGTTAGCCTCAATTGTGCGTAAATTATGCAGACATTTAGATAAAACTCGTGAAATTTCAAAGTATTTTTATTGTCTTCTTTACACACATATCTCTTGAATTTCCACGGGCTGTTACTGAATAAAAGAATATATTACACGGTTTTGAGGCTAACACAGCGTAAAAGAGAACTCGAAACGGGAGTATTGAAATATAATATAATGAGTTGCTGACTTATCCGTTTCCTCTTTGGATATTTGATATTGGATATTTTGTTCTGAATGAAATTGGATGTAATTCTCGTCATATCCCATAACCATTTGGTCTAGTGTAGAGAACAAGAGATAAAGGATACCTGAACAAGATTGCCCGTCGTTTTGCAGTTCGTATCCAGGTCGACATGTACAGTGGTCCGTTCCGTTGGAGACGTAACAAATATGCTGACATTGATGATTACCATCCTTACAGGGGGACTTCGCTGAGGAAAAATAGTACAGTACCTTCTTGAACTACCCCATCGTATGTATGTACGATGTATCTCTTGGCATTGGCAGGATCTACTGTAAAGTACTTGTCATAGATACATCTGTAACAACCCTATATTCACTCTATTCCACTACAATCACTTACGTATACATCTCTTGGAATTGGCAGGATCTACTGTAAAGTACTTGTCACAGGTACATCTGTAACTACCCTATAGCTATTCACTCTATTCCACTACAATCACTTACGTATGCATCTCTTGGGATTGGCAGGATCTACTGTGAAGTACTTGTCACAGGTACATCTGTAAATGCCCTATAGCTATTCACTCTATTCCACTACAATCACTTAGGTATGCATCTCTTGAGATTGGCAGGATCTACTGTAAAGCACTTGTCACAGGTACATCTGTAACTGCCCTATAGCTATTCATTATATTCCACTACAATCACTTACGTATACATCTCTTGTTATTGGCAGGATCTACTGTAAAGTACTTGTCACAGGTACATCTGTAAATGCCCTATAGCTATTCATTGTATTCCACTACAATCACTTACGTATACATCTCTTGTTATTGGCAGGATCTACTGTGAAGTACTTGTCACAGGTACATCTGTAACTGCCCTATAGCTATTCATTATATTCCACTACAATCACTTACGTATACATCTCTTGTTATTGGCAGGATCTACTGTGAAGTACTTGTCACAGGTACATCTGTAAATGCCCTATAGCTATTCATTATATTCCACTACAATCACTTACGTATACATCTCTTGTTATTGGCAGGATCTACTGTGAAGTACTTGTCACAGGTACATCTGTAACTGCCCTATAGCTATTCATTATATTCCACTACAATCACTTACGTATACATCTCTTGTTATTGGCAGGATCTACTGTGAAGTACTTGTCACAGGTACATCTGTAAATGCCCTATAGCTATTCATTATATTCCACTACAATCACTTACGTATGCATCTCTTGGGATTAGCAGGATCTACTGTAAAGTACTTGTCACAGGTACATCTGTAACTACCCTATAGCTATTCACTCTATTCCACTACAATCACTTACGTATACATCTCTTGGAATTGGCAGGATCTACTGTAAAGTACTTGTCACAGGTACATCTGTAACTACCCTATAGCTATTCATTGTATTCCACTACAATCACTTACGTATGCATCTCTTGGGATTGGCAGGATCTACTGTAAAGTACTTGTCACAGGTACATCTGTAACTACCCTATATCTATTCACTCTATTCCACTACAATCACTTACGTATGCATCTCTTAGGATTGGCAGGATCTACTGTAAAGTACTTGTCATAGGTACATCTGTAACTACCCTATAGCTATTCATTGTATTCCACTACAATCACTTACGTATGCATCTCTTGGGATTGGCAGGATCTACTGTAAAGTACTTGTCACAGGTACATCTGTAACTATCCTATAGCTATTCACTCTATTCCACTACAATCACTTACGTATGCATCTCTTGGGATTGGCAGGATCTACTGTAAAGTACTTGTCACAGGTACATCTGTAACTACCCTATAGCTATTCACTCTATTCCACTACAATCACTTACGTATGCATCTCTTGGGATTGGCAGGATCTACTGTGAAGTACTTGTCACAGGTACATCTGTAACTACCCTATAGCTATTCACTCTATTCCACTACAATCACTTACGTATGCATCTCTTGGGATTGGCAGGATCTACTGTGAAGTACTTGTCACAGGTACATCTGTAACTGCCCTATAGCTATTCATTATATTCCACTACAATCACTTACGTATGCATCTCTTGGGATTGGCAGGATCTACTGTAAAGTACTTGTCACAGGTACATCTGTAACTACCCTATAGCTATTCACTCTATTCCACTACAATCACTTACGTATACATCTCTTGGAATTGGCAGGATCTACTGTAAAGTACTTGTCACAGGTACATCTGTAACTACCCTATAGCTATTCATTGTATTCCACTACAATCACTTACGTATGCATCTCTTGGGATTGGCAGGATCTACTGTAAAGTACTTGTCACAGGTACATCTGTAACTACCCTATATCTATTCACTCTATTCCACTACAATCACTTACGTATGCATCTCTTAGGATTGGCAGGATCTACTGTAAAGTACTTGTCACAGGTACATCTGTAACTACCCGGAGTATTCACACATCCTTGCATACAGTCACTGGCTGGACGGCACTCGTTCATGTCTATAAACAATGAATCATTACGATTATTTACACAGCATACGACAAACCATCAACAATTATAATAATGCAGTACTCACCATCACATTTGCGGCCATCTGCAATAAGTAAGTATCCATGGTTACAACCACATGTGAATGACCCAGGAGTATTGACACAAATTTGGGAACATCCGTGTGAGAAACCATTACATTCATAAATATCTACAAAATATATGGAAGGTATGAGAACATAAATGATGATGTCATGATGGCAACTTATTTCCACGTTAATTAGAATACTGCCAATAAAGATGCAGGAAAGCCGGTGTATATTTGGCAGTTTTCTTTGCTTCCTTTCAATCATGAAATTGAGGCCTATAAAATCTAGATACAGTAGTACAAATGCCTCATGGGGTATTCCATGGTATTCCATGGTATCCCCCTCAAAACCATTGCATGCCTAATATATATTAAACTGTGCTAGCATTCAGGTACCTGAGCAAAAATCTCCTTGTCCTGTGAATCCAGACGTGCACGGTCCACATTCATATCCAGTAACATTAGCAGGAGCTGGTAAGTCTTTACACTGTACTCCTGGGTAACATGGGTTCATATTCACCTCACAAGCATCAATATCACTCTCACAGAATCTACCCGTGTAACCACTTGGACACCGACTAGACATGATACTGAAACGACTGTTATTACGATCCACTTCTTCTTGATTACTTGTCAAGCAGTCACCACCATTGTGACATGCGCAGATGTGAATTACCGCCCTCAAAACAGAAGACGCTCCCTTGTGTTTCGTGGCAATTATTTCCAATTTTATCTAAATAAAAAAATGACAGAGTTTTTCAACTTTTTCAACAAAATTTCTTTCCCCATAAAATATATATATATATCCAAAATTTCTTTGTTGGTTGGTATCATAATTCAAACATAAATTGTATCCTCAACCATAAATTGACATTTATTTTGCCAAGCTTTTACGACAGTTACAATCAACTGCTTAACTCACGCTCATCGCGCAATCAAGCATTTTTAAGCGCTCACGAGTATAACATTTAGAGCGCGCGCGCTAACATAAAGAATGCATTCTAGAATTGAGAAAGCTAATTACCCTTGACAATAGCTAAATAATTTTCTGGTAACTTTCTACCAGCGTCTCTATTGAAAATGGCGCTCTTGTTTTTGCTGATGTAACAAGCTTCAGCCCATTTTAAACGCTACCGAGTTTTCTTTTAAAGGAAATTATTACAAGCAAATTCATGGTACAGCTATGGGGTCCCCTATATCTGTGGTGGTAGCGAACTTAGTAATGGAAGTTCTGGAAGATAAAGCGTTGCAGTCCTTCATTCATCCACCTAGAATATACAAACGATACGTTGACGATACCATCTGTGTCATAAGAAGAGATCTCATTGACGAATTCCACCAAGATCTTAACAGCCAGGTCTTTAGAACAAACTTAATTTTTATTTCTATAATTTCCCTTAATATGGCACTACGACTGCCAAAATGGCACTTTCCACTCCCAAATAAACGCCAACCCCCTACTCATGTCGCTAAAGAAAATTTTTTTTATGTGAATGTGTTGGACCATTTTTGACCCGACAATAGCTAAAGAACCGTGCAAGAGAAGCCCCTACCCACCCTATTTTTCAAACTGTATCACTGAAATAGACGATCAACCGGAGGCCGATGTCTCAACTCTACATTATTTACTCAGTGTGGTGGATTCGTTGACAATTTCTGACTCGACAAAAGCCAAAGAGCCGCGCTTCCAAATGATTATCCGGAGTCCAATGTTTCAATTCTACATTACTTACTCATTGTGGTGGATTCATTGAACATTTGTGAACCTACAATCTTTGTACTTAATCCAACAGGCACGTCCTTAGTTGAAGCAGAATCAAACAAGCAGTTGATGTCACCATTTCTGCTCCTCTAAGAATATGGGCATGAATAAAGTGTTTGAAAAAGTGGAAACGTTATCGCCGAACTGGTAGGTAAAAAGGGAGGTGCTCTCGTTTACTTGTCCTGTTGTTCAAAACGAAGAAAATATTGAGGTACAGTAAAGCTTTTTATTAAAAGCATCATGCGATAATCTTTGAAGCAAAAAGAGATTGTTAGAAATGTATAAGCCAGCAGAAATGCCAAAACACAAATATGATCCGGACATCATGTCAACAACTACAGCAATTTCTAATGCAGCATGTAGTGACTCGTCAATCATCTGCACACACTTATACGCTACACTCTTATGACCGTGACTATACCACTACTGTACTTACTCCACTCAGGTGGCTCGTATTGCTTGCAGTCGTCTGATGGTCTTCTCTGGTAATACAGATGACACAATGTGGTTTGTACATAGCACCTGTCGTAGCCTTCATAATCACTACTCGTAATTTTTTTATCGTACTTGTGTCTGTGGGCACTACCTCCCCCTGGATGACCTACGATGAGCGAACCACTGCTTCTCCAGTCGTTAGAGTAACAACATTCCTGTTGCCAACCGTCGATAGCTAGAAGTAAAGGTGGAATAGGCACAAACTTTGGATTTGCCTCGCCAGTCTTCTTAAATCATGAATCTTTGATCCCACATTGCTTGGCTCAAGGTATTCGAGGTAAGGCCGTGGATCTGGTCGGTCTTTAAACCATCTTTTACATTTTCCCTCTGACCTTTGAACAAGTGACGTTTCCAAACGAAATAACCATTTTCCTTTGTTATATAAGTGAGTATATTC
Source organism: Anthopleura xanthogrammica (assembly GCA_964019055.1). Lineage (NCBI taxonomy): Eukaryota > Metazoa > Cnidaria > Anthozoa > Actiniaria > Actiniidae > Anthopleura > Anthopleura xanthogrammica. The sequence goes on along the minus strand of OZ025212.1, from coordinate 7,025,898 downwards.
TGTAAACTCGCTTCGGTTTTTGGTATTTGCAAATACAGTTTTGCCATTCTCATTACTTATGTTTCCCATGTTGACCTCTCCAGACCTATATGTATAGGAAATCGCACGACCTCGAGTACAATTTGGAAATTAATAGGTACGAGTAATGTTTTGAAAGTTCTTGTAATTGCACGAGCCTTTAGGCGAGTGCAATTAAAGAACTTTCAAAACATTACGAGTGCCTATTAATTCCAAATTGTACGAGAAGGTCGTGCGATTTTTTATTTATAGTTCACTCGACAAAATTTTATAAAAAATGCGAAGCGAAGTCATTCATTCATCTTCATTGCCTTTGCTATAACCGACCCTTCTCCAAGAACGCAAAGTCAAGAACAGCATAGAAAGTGTTAACGTTGCTGTAAAACCATTTTAGATTAGTATTTTATGTATGATTTGAACTACAAAATACTAGAAAATAATTTTACATCTCAAGTAAAAAGCCATTTTAATGCATGTTTACAACTATTGAATGACAGTACTGACAGCTAAACAGCGAATCAAGAAGCGACTTTTCTTTGAAAACGTACTGTGTGAAAACTAAGCGAAAGTTGAGAGTTTACAGTTCGCTAATATAAGTTTTTTTCCTCTTAGCATTTGCTAATAACTGCAAAAACACAATTTCAAAATACTTTCTTTGAAAATAAGTTAGCTGGACAACATCAAAAATGATAAAAGCGACAAATATGTCGTTCAAGTTAAAAGTTTTGAAGTACAGGTTGCCGTGAACGAGTCGCCAGTGATCAGACCATGTGCTTTGGATATCATTCCCTCCTGTAGCTTGAAGAATTTCGCTGCTATTTTCTTTGAATGGTGAATTATCTGAAGATTTTATTATTTCAAGACTGGATTGATAACTTAGGATCAATTAACCTGTGATAAATAGCTGAATTCGTCTCTCTACAACTACTCGACAGTTTGCCGGTAAGATTTGATCTTAACTATTTTCAAAACAAAAAACGAGCCTCTACTCGCTGTGTTTTTTCGCTAAACGGAAAGAAATTTGCTTTAAAACTATTGTTAGCTATTTTCTACATATTGTACAATTATTGTAGTTGTGGTGTTGAATTTATTTTTCGAGAAAACCACAGAAGACAACAGGTAGTAAAACGAGAACATTCAAAACTCCAACTCAAATTGTTTTGCGAAAACTAGAAAGAAAAAAGGACTTTCTACTACAAAACATGATTTATTAGGTCTTGAATTTGTCTATTTATCATAATTTGAGGCCTTCCTATGTGTGTATTGAACAGTTTTCTGAAGTTTTTCCATTTTAATCTATAAAACACTGATTTTTTTGGGGAATTTCACTCATTTCACTGGGGAAATTTGCCGCTTTTGGCCGTGTTTCCATAGCGACCTAATTGGTACTCCCGCGGAGTACCAATTAACGCTCTAATTGTACTCCTCTAGACCAATCAGAGTCGAGTAATTTTGTCGAGTGTACTATAAAATATGAAATATTAGTAATACTAATCACATACGTCTGAGATAAAACTTGGTTCGCGGTAATGCATTGAGACTGAAACGGTTGAAATGCGATGAAATATAGAAAATACATTGTAATTTTTTGATGCGAACAGCGGTTTGTCAAACAGATTAGAAGCGCTTCGAACTCCGTTGTGTAAATATATATCCTCTAAAATTCAATAAGCCCTTGATTGTAACACTTCACTCAAAACACGTTTCTTTTTTCTTTTGGTTCCATGAAATATTTGGATTGATCTCAGTAAATTAAACTGATAGTTTGATTCCAATAAATGAACAAAGATAAGGCATGTTAGATATAATTTATACACACCATAATCCGTTGAAATAATCTCCTCGTTTGTACCCAGCACTCCTGCCGGTGACAGGAAGAGGATCATTCAAAGAATTTCCATCCGTGTACAGAACCCATTTGTCACTGAAAAAAAATTGAATTACTTTATCAAGGATTGTAGTTGACAGGGCATAGAATTTGGATAATGAATATTCATGTACTAAATACTGTCAAGACGGTCGCATTTCATCAGTATAGTCAAGAAATTATACCGAAATTATATTTAAAACTTCTAACATAATAAAATAAAAGACTGGGACTGAGCTATATTAGAGAATTTGAGTTTTACATTAAGCTTATACCTTATAAAAATTAAGAGAAAATAAGCTTAAATTAAGCTGACTGAATTAAGCTCACCTTCTTCGCGAGTTAGGTTGAAATGAGAATGAAGTGATAACAATTTTCGTACTTACCAGTGTTTTCCCTTGAATTGATGTCTTCTGTAACACCTCTACATATAAGTTACGATGAAGGAAATTTCCCATAATCTTATCTTCATAATAAACACCCTTGCTAATGATGCCAGAGAGCATCGAAACGTCGTAGAAACTTTTCTCTCCCGTAAAATCATCGTAAGGGGACTTTCATTTATTAGTGTATTGTGGGAGGAAGGTCGGCAAAATTTATGGTAGGATCTTAATTAATATTTACGCAATATTCCAGAATGTCTAGGTGGACGCTTTTGGCTACGTAAAGATGCGTATAAATATCCAATCTGGCTACGCATCTTTACGCATTTCGCGATCTTTAAGCATTTTGTAAATACTGCGTAAATATTCTATCAATCTTTACGAATATTTACGCATGAAATAAATATTCGTAAAGATTAAATTTCATGCTGTGACTTTGCTTTATTGGATTTTCCAACAGATTTCTGGTTGGTATTTAAAATAACAATCCACCAAAACAAATTTCGTCGTGTACGCCCACCTTTTGATGGAATTTAAAAGCACTAATATTGATGTACCTGATGTTGGTGTAAAATTCTTCGCTGTTGTCATTGCTTCAAAATTAAAAAAAAGGGTTTAAAAGTTATCAGGATACGTTCGAGGCTTTCGAGATCACTTTACGCGCGAGACAAATTTTGCGCTGCCATTTTTAATATTATTATATGTGTATACATTTCCTGAAAGCTAAATAAACGTAGTTTTCGTCTGGAATCTATTTATAATTTTCTGTTTTGTGACACGAAAAATCGCCGGTCTGAGCCACGCGGCTTGAATTCACGATCTCCGTGGTATTATATAAATAAAAACAAACTTCGAGACATGATTTACCTTCTTCGATGGTTCGGACGGTGAGAATCTTACTTCCTTGTAAGGTTTCATTTGCACTTGTTGAGTTACTTGAGTTGCCTAAAACTGCAACAACCTGTACGTAGTAGTCAGTGTTACTCCCAAGATGAGTTACGTTCACACTTCTGCCTGTACCATTAGTGCTTGCTACAGATATGTTAGTTTGGTTCTTGACAGAAATACAAACAGCCAAGTATGAAACTACTTGGTTTGAAGCTGGCAGATATTCGGACCAATGCGCGTTGATGGCGGATGATCTGTCACTCTTTGCGCTGATGTTCCAGGTTGGTTCAACAGGAACTAAATAAAAGAAGCAAAACGGGAATTTTTAGGTCATTATTTTGTGGCCATCATACGTTTCAGGCTATCAGATTTCTGGTAAAAATCTGTAGTCTCAAAGTCTTACTGTCGTGCTGTTGGTTGTGCAACTAACAATTTACCTTCCCCACCACCAAGAACTAGCCTTGCAATTGTCACGAAGGTGGAATTCAAATTGTCTTACCATGTAACGCAATATCATAGTTTGTGACGTATCAAGTAGACTGATTGATTATATAATGATTGATTGAGTAATTGTTTTGAGTTTGGCCGCTTGAGTTCGGCACAGTTTTTGATAGCTCCTAGAATAACTAAAATAAATAGCGGGGACAGAGGTAAGCGGGTCCCTTAGCCACATAGTTATATTGTACCGTTGATTGTTGTTGATTATATATATAATAATATACGTTAATCGCCGTAGTTTCAAGTACCAATATTGATTTACCGAATCATGGCCAGGAATAGCGGTCATCCTGAACCCGCTGTACGTCAGCGGATTTCACCATGGTAATTGAGTGGAAAAGGATGGGGCTGATGGAAATGTACGGGACGAAATAGGTCTCATGTAAAAGGCTTTTACAAGCAGCTACATAATTTTTCTTCGGATATTCTATATGAAACGTGACACAGGACTGTCAAGACATATTCCAAAAGCTTTATAGTTGAGCGAATAGTTGCAAAATGAATGCAGAACGCATAATGCAAACTCTGTCACACTATCACTATAAAGCCGGATTGTATTCTATGCATAATTTAACCGACAAGCTTACATAGATATTTAGATTTATAGCCAGATAGGTTCGAGAGATGTAATACTTGATAGATTGATTTGGGCTTTAGAGAGAATTTGAGTATGTGAGATTATATTTATGGTTCTTTGTTTGCTTCAAGCCATTTCTTTGTAAAAAGATATTGCAACTTTGATACTCTCATGGTGGAAACCGCTGCTTTACTGCAGGCTCAAATTGCCGGTATTCCCGGCCATGGCATCTTACATTATATACTTAAGAGCCTGTCCATGAGAGGACCAGGCAGACGTGATACATGCCATCTCTCCGATTTCAATGAAATTTAGCACAAAGAAAGGCTTCACTCAAAAACTCATCATCCCAAAATATTTCGAAATTCGGAATTATCCAGGGGGAGTTAGACCACCCCCCCTGCTTTTTTTCCAAAAATCTCAAAAAATTCACCCTGCAAAATGGAAAAAGTGAAGACCTCCCAAACTCTCAGAATTCAACAGATTTTAATTTGGCTGGACATGAGTATACTTACATCTTTTGTCAATCCATGACAGGAGTTTACAGTAGTTTGATTGAAGCCTTGTCAATCAGCAGACGTTAATAATTAACCCTATAAAATAACATGCCAAAATAGGCCAATTTGATGACCAAATATCTCCAATGGCCAAGGCTATATTCAAATGACAACACCATCACCGTTTAACTCTATGGTTGGTCTAAGGAATTCAAGAATAAAATTATTGGGACCTCTTAATTTCTTTGCGCAGGCCATGCTTGAAACCTGTCATTGAGAGCAATAATATTTTCTCCAAATCGTCAAACTACGATGGCAAAATGAGAAGTTTGGTGCATTTCCAACCGTTTTTCCAGCTCTTTTGCATGTTAACTTAATCATTGGACTCCCTGAGAGGTTCAAAAATAGTGAAACTCCGATATAATTAGAGATAAGGCTAATTTTTTTCGAAAAACAGCGTCAACTTATCACTTTGTAAATGATGATTCTTCCGAAAAAGCCAGATATTTTCGATATCTAAGTAGATAAATGAAATCGTTGAATATATGCCATAACTTAGCAT